>BJBW01006195.1:0-23192 GCA_004320125.1 Scolopax mira
CTTTTTTCTGTGGTGCCCAGGGACAGGAGAAGAGGAAATGGGCACAAACCTGAATAGAAGAATTTCCACCTAAACAGAAGGAGGAACTTCTTTCCTGGCAAAGCCAAGAGGTGGTGGAGTCTCTTTCTCTGGAGACATTCAAACCTGGACACCTTCCTGTGGGACCTGCTCTGGGTGGATCCTCTCTGGAGGGGGGGTTGGACTTGGACTAGATGATCTCCAGAGATCCCTTCCAACCCCATATGATTCTATGAAAGGGGAAGAGCAAAGAGAAAGATTCTGTATCATTTAACAGAATCTTGTACGTTACCAGCCTTTCTCCTCTGAAAGACTATTGATCTCTCCTTTTTTTTTTTTTCATCTGAGGTAGATTCCCCCCCGGGGTAGATTAAATGTTCACTGGGAGGAGTGTGATGGAGAGAAGTGTTGAGAATAGGAGCCTAACAGGAGCTAGCTGAGATGTACCATCCAGCCAGCAAGATGGCAGCTCCATGCTCTTGAGGTGCTTCAAATCATTTTGTCAGGCCTTACCTTGATTTCCAGGTGTGCCTGATGCCTTTTTTTGACTGCATCCATCCACCCAACCTGCTGTAGCACCCTCCCAGTAACACTGCATATGGCACCACTTGCCGTTATTAGTACAGTAAACTGAACAATATTGATTCAGAGGCTTTGTGGTTTACCAGCATAGTTTAGTTGTTAGCCTTCACACCGTTGCCTGACTCATGAATACACATTCAGTCCCAAATAGTTCGTTTACAGTTTAAACAGTTGGGTTTGTGTGTATGTGTGTGTGTGTGAAAGAGAGAGATTTATTTATTTGTATTAATTCAGGTCACATTTCCCTCGAGCCATCGCTGCCTCTACGGGGCCTGATCCAGTGCCCATGGACGCCTGGTGGAGCCCTTCCAGGGAATTCAATAGCACCTGGATCATGGCCACCAGGCCACCATTTTCAGAGGTACTGAATAAACACAGCTCCCAAGGCCTTTCTTTAATTTGCCTTTGTGAGCACACTTGCCTTTGAAAACCAGCCCTGATATTCTCTCCTTTATCTAGGCATGTGGTTTGAGGGTAACAAGCTGCCTGGTTCTTGACAGGTTGTCTATTAAATATAGATGATGTCTTCACATGCGATTGTCTGCTAGATGTTTTTGGAGGAACAAAAGGTTCCTGTTCACAAGCTCTGGCATGCCATACGGGGATGATTACAAAGGTTAAGGCTTAAAGATAGTTCCCTCTTACTTCAATGACTGCAGGACTATCCCCCTAAATAGCCCTAATTAAAAATTAGCCCGATATAATACAGTTCTTATAATACAGCCTGGTTTTATTTCATTTTGGGGGGATACATATGATGCTGCCACAATGCCCCTCATTCTCTCCTGGTTTCTCTCCCCTCCTATTCACTAGAGATGGAGCCAAGGGGGAGGGATAATGTGCTCCATTCGAGGGTCAACCAAAGCCTCCGTCTCTATGTGTAAATTGAGAGCCCAGGAGCAACCCCAGCATTCTGCAAGGTATCCCTTACTGCAGAGGGGGGGGCTTCTGGAACAAACCCAGGACTCCTCCATCCCTGGTTACCCACCCCAACGTCTCCTTGTCGTTGTTTTAGGGAAACAAGCAAGCATGGGAGGCCTCTCCCGCCACGAGCTGTCACCCCCTTTCCCACTCCTCCTTAGGAACCCCAGTATGTCCCAGCTCAAGATGCTCCCGATGGCAGCTGGTGCTGGGGCAGCTCCCCATCAAGTGCCTGCAGTTTCTGTCCCCCCCCCCGACAAGCTCTGCTACAAATTTCCCTCCCTCCTCGCTGCAGCCTTTGCTGTTTGATTTTCGCTTTTGATTGAGAGATTCTTGCAGCACGGCCAATACCTTTCAACGCCCGTTACTCGTCTCAGAAACTCCCCATTGCTCCGATGACATATTTTCTTTTCCGCCAGAAATTCCTGATGTGGAGAGCGAACACTTTTTTTCAAGGAAGCACCTGAGACACTCCACTGCCATGAAAGTCCTGCCACCACTGACTTCAGCAATTCAAAAGTCCCTTCAAATCTGCCCTCAGCTGAGGGTCTTATAAAGGTCTTCTGACCCAGAGCAGAGCCTTGAGAGAGCTCAGCTCCGTTTGAGGTTTCAACATGACTTAATAAGCTATAAGGAAGCATCAAAATGTCCTAATCAGGTGTGGCAGGGTGTGAATGGAGGAGCAGCCCCAGGTGTGGGGAGGGAAGCTCTGCAGCTGGACCCTACCTCTGGGTAGGAGGTCCACTTTGGGGAAAAAGCCTATCCGTACCTGAGGGCTTGGCCTACATGTGGTGGTAACAGCAAGCTAGACTTTAAAGCCAGGCAGCCAAACACTAATTAAGGGAAGATCTAAGCACCAGGCTCATGGCAGCAATAGCCCACCAGTATAACCCACCCCATCTCACTGCTGGTCCTGGTGGGAGACTTCCCACTGACTGGTCTAATGCAACTTGATGGGTATTGGTCAGGCTCTACGTTAGTTACTGGACATGCACATCATCAGTACATAAAGCAAGGCCATATGTTGAGAAGACACAAGAGTGTCTGCATAGCATGCCTGGTACCTATCTGGCTGGAAAAAGCTTCCAGATCTTAAGTGCTCATTGAATCCATTTAATAACGTGGTCGATAATCATAATTGGAAACATGCCTTGCCAGCCTCCATTGCTAGAGACAGAAAAGGCTGTGAAGAGAAAGCGGAGAGACATGAATAGTGATTCAATCCAGGGCTGAGAGTGGCAGCTCTACAGGCAGCACAAGGTGGTGGCAAGATCCTAGTAAAAGTTCCTAATTAGTGCTGAGCACTTCTGGGATACCCAGAGAGAATGGGAACGAATCTGGCACCAGGAAAATGTCTTCCAGTAAGTTTAGCTTGCAGTTCCCTCCAAACTAAAGCTACAGGAAAAGATACTTTCTTTTTCTGGGGCTAGGAATGCTGTGGTTATGGCAGATCCTCACACCCTGCTGCAGAGAAACACCTTCTTGTCCCAGCAATACCAGCCCAGACAAGGCGATGCCAGCAGAAGGCTGGAGAGGGTGCGGGCAGGCTCAGGGCACACCTGAGAACACCTGGAGGCACCAAGGGCTGCTGCCACAGCTCCCACCATCTCATATCACTGCGCTTTCAGAGGCGCCAAAGACCTTCCTGGACCAACTGACCTGGGGCTTAGACTTGTCCCTTCCTGGTGCCTCTCCTACAAATTAAAGATGAGTTTTAGAGGCACCCAGGGGAATTCCAAGAGGAACTTGAGGCATTCAATTTATTCTTGATGCAGTAGGTGAGGAGGTCTGGATAATAGAAAGTTCCTTCTCATCAACCGAGTATGGGCAAGATACCATTTTAAAATGTTTTGCAGTAGGAATCACATAATCACAGAATATCTCAAGTTGAAAAAAAGACTCATAAGGATCATTCAGTCTGCCTCCAAGGAAGATGGTTCTTCATTTGATTTGACTTTTCCATGACCAAACTCGCTGTTTGGGGTGGGGAGAACAGCAGGACTATTGCCTCCTCCTCCTGTCCACCCAGCCCTTTCCAAATGAGAAGACACTTCTCTTGTGAAGAACCCCAGACAGTACTGGCCAGAGTCCTCAGCTGTAGCCCAGCGCTCCCAATGTTTTAACAAGTGGCCCCACAAACATTTAACTCCAGCGAAGGGACAAAACCTGGTGTAGTGGGGCGGGATGGATGTGTTTGCTGAGAAGAGAGGGTGAAAGACTGGAATTTATTGATTGGATTCCCGCTGAAACAAAAATGCCTTCTCATAACCCGGGAGCAGATAATGGCTTGGCAAACAAGTACATACGGAGAGCACTTGGCTGGAGGTATTTGTGCTTTGTCCCAGAGAACTGAAAGGAGAGGAAAAGGTGAGGACCCCATTTCGCTTTCCAAGGATGCCCTTGTCTGAAGGGAGTGGGTGCATTCCTGGGGTGGGGGGGGGGAGCTGCTCCCCAGCAGGGAAAGGTCTTGGTGGCAAACCCTGCCTGCTCCCAAAATCCAGGCAGCAGCGTGGGTGAGGACGCTTGTCTTGAGTTCAGCATCCTCATCAAGCACAAGCCACGTGTGTCTCTGGGGAGTTCCTGGTGGTCCTTCGTGTTGCAGGGGAGATGGGAGCACGGCCGAGAGGAGGGAACTGAAGAAAGGAGCTGCCCCTTAGCGTGAGTGCAGGCTCTGTTAACGCTGCCAACTGCAGCAATGCAATGAAAAGCTAAATGTTCCACCCTACGAGTTCCTCTGAGATGCAGTTTATCTGCAAACAGGCTCAATCCCATGTTTTACAGCTGACGTGGGCAGTAGGGCTGTGTTTGGTGAGGTCCCATCTGGAGCACTGGGACCAGTTCTGGGCTCCCCAGTTCCAGAAGGACAGGGAACTGCTGGAGAGGATACAGCAGAGGGCTACAAAGATGATGAGGGGCCTGGAGCATCTCTCTGCTGAGGACAGGCTGAGGGACTTGAGGCTTTTTAGTCTGGAGAAGGCTGAGGGGGGATCTGATCAACACCTATAAACACTTAAAGAGTGAGTGTCAGGAGGATGGGGACAGGCTTTTTTCACTGATGCCCAGGGACAAGAGGGAACGGGCACAAAATGAACATAACAAGTTCCACCTAAACATGAGGAGGAACTTCTTCACTTTGAGGGTGGCAGAGCCCTGGCAGAGGCTGCCCAGGGAGGTGGTGGAGTCTCCTTCTCTGGAGACATTCAAAACCCGCCTGGACACGTTCCTGTGGGATCTGCTCTGGCTGACCCTGCTTTGGCAGGGGGCTGGAGGAGATGATCTTTTCCAACCCCATAGCATTCTGTGATTCTGTGATTCTGTGAGTGTTTTTTCTTGTTTTCCTCCCATCCTTCCAGCCAGCATTGCTCTGGGGGGGAGGTCCGAGCCTCTGGAGAGTGTTGCATCTTGCCCACCTGTCAAAGAGCGTCTCTGCCCTTAGTCCTCTATCGTGAGGGTGTGAAAGAAAAACTGGTGATATTACTTGAAAAGCCAGTAATTCATGAATCCCATACAGGGAAAAAACTATTGCATAAATCTTGTAACCCTTTTTTGATTTAATTTCAAAAATGAAAATAATTTCTAGATAGATAGCTTTTTCTCCATTTCTGTCTTTTCAGAGCATCCCACGAATTCCCTGGCTCTTGGGAAATTTGTGTCATTTTCTGCCCAGATTTCCTTGGTACGGAGAAGAAAGTGTCCATCCAAGAAAGCACTGGGGCTTCCTGATGCACCCTGCTGATCCCTACTGTCCCGCTGGTAAGCCACACCAACCTTGGAATGCTAGCAGCACTCCAGTTTAAGCCAGTTAGCAACTGGACAAGGCACAGCTGGGAATGGCACTTCTGACTTTGTTGGTCACCAAAGTTGAGGGCAACGTCTTTGTCAGTAGGCATACCTCCAGGAGGCACACCTCCAGGCTGAGGGACTCTTCAGGTAGAGCAACCTCTACCCAGAGGTATGCACCGAAAAGGGCTCCCCAAAAAGCTGTGAGATGGCTGGTGGGCCATCTTGTGAACGCCCCCTCTCACTTCTAAGTGGGCCAGTCAACAACATCCCCATGGAGATGCTGCACCTGAACTAAACGCCACGGCTGCTCCTTGCTGCTGTTGGCAAGCCAAGCTGGTCCGGGAGCAAAGCTCACCCTGTGCCCACTCTCAGGATGGTTCCCACCCTGCTTCCTTCACCGGGGGGTTTTGTAACCCCCTGCCTGCCTTTTGTACAGGGGAAGGTGCGGGCAGAAGGATGGTGGGGTGGAGGGGAGCGGGACAGGAGACAAGACTGACCTTTGAAGTTTTTGTCCCAGCTCTGCCTTCCTGCTGGAAGCTCACTGGCTTACACAGATCCCTCTTGAGCTCTGGCTCCCCCGATTTGTGTCCCCGTGGTGCATTAGGAGCATTTGTCTCAGGGCTGTGACACACGGCCTTTTTGTCTGGGGGGTGCGAGTGAAGGCTGGGGCACCACGGCTGCCCCGGGGGTGAGTTATTAGCACCCTGGCTTCTGCTCCAGCAGCCCCTCTTTGTGGATGTGGGGGTAGATAACAAGAGAAGGAAAAGAATTAAAGGGTAAGGAAAAGAATTAAGGAGTTATTAAAAAAAAACCGCCACCAAAACATAAAAAAAGAAAAAAAGTTGATTGAAATTTCCGGTTCTGGCTGCAGGCAGGGGTCTGGGCTGTCCAGTGGCAGAGTTAATGCTTTCATCCCGCAGAGTGGGTTTTCAGCAGGGGTAAATTAGTGGGGATGTGGTGACATCCACAGGGCTACGCTGAGTTACACCATTTTACGAGCTGACCCCGGGGGGAACGGCGCCAATTTACACCAGCTGAGGGTCTGCCCTTTCAGCATCACGGCCACAAGAGCTGTCACAAATCAACACCTTGTGCTTGCACGTCGGGCTCCTCTTATCGAAACACTTGATTTGCCTTGGAAAACGCTCCTGGCGTTCGCCAGCATCTTCCACGTGAGAAGCCTGGGCTGGGGCTGCTGCAGACAGGAGTTATAGGTCCAATCTCAGAGGGCTGGTGTGATTCATGCCCACCCAGGAGGTGGCTGTAGGCATCCTTGCACAAGAGGAATGTGCCTGTTTTCAAGACAAATACGGTCTTCATAACTCAAGGGATGTTATAAGATGCTGCCGGGGCTGCGTCCCCTCCTAAACCCCAAGGTGGGCAGGTGTTGTGCCTACAAAGGATGAATAAAGGTGCTTGAGAAGTTGGTGGGGCAAAGCCACCCATCAGAGCACGTGCCTTACGGATGCAAAAGGCTGGGATAAGGCCAGTGTTTCGGAGGGCTCTTTTCAGCCCTTCAGAAGCAGCAGGAGATGCTGCCACTCCCCTTGGCTTGCTGAAATCCGCGGGCATCTTCAAAGAGCTGGAGGAATAGGGGTTTACAGGATTATCCCTAAGTACCTGCAGACCTTTGTGAGCCCCATCCGTGGCTCAAAACGGTATGATTCACCTGTAACTTACACCCCAATTAGTTGACAAGTGCTTCTGGTTTAAGCGACCGGTGTGTTGGCCTGCGCCGCAGGGGGGCCACGATGCCCCGGCAGCACAGGGTTATCTCCCCTTCCCTCTGCCCCACGGCAGGTTCCCAGCTCCATGTCCAGCTGCCCCCCTGCCCCTCATCGCACAGGTCTCCCCACCCACCTTTTCCAGGCCGGGCATCATTTGCTGTTATTTTGCCATGTCCCTCCTTTCCCATTTCTTTCCGAAATTAAAAAAAATTATCATTTTCACCCTCTTCATATCAGGGCCCCAATAAGATGACGTTGGCTTTAATTTTCCCCGTTTTTCCCTCAGCCTCAGTCCTCAAACACCAAACCCAATCTTTCTGAAACCCCCAGGCTGTGGGGGTTACCACAGGTCGCTGGGGTATGTACAGCACCAACCTTACAACATAAGGACATAAACTGCCTGTTGTTTCTCTTTTTTTTTTTTTTAAATCCTTCTAAAAGGATTATTTCAAAGCCAATTTTGATAATTGCATCCCAGATATAGAGCGTGTCTCCCAGGGGTGTTCAGGGGAGCAGGGGGGAGCAAGGAAAGTGTGGCAAGTACTACCCGCTCCCCTACCACGGCATTTGGAGCATCCCACAGCAATCCCTGCCAGTGAATCGCTGGAATGATGCCTTCCTTTTCCAAAGGAAACCTACAGTTCCTGCTTCTTGGGATCATATCTCACTAGGTGGTACCATTGGCCATCTGAAATCCAGAGGAACCCTGCTGTACAGCAGAAAGCAAACATTTGGTTTGAAGGTGCACACCCGCCCCCCCCCCCCAAGAAAAAAAAAAACCAACCCCTGAGCCATCACAGGCCACTGCTTGCATGAGGAAGGAAAATCAAGATTATTTCATAAAAGTCAGGCTCGTTTAATTTCATAGCATTTAAGTCAGCGAAAATGCATCGGACAATTATATTGCATTTAATACTCGGATAATGGAACAATGAAAGATGTATGTTTGCATTTTGTAAAATTAAACTGTATGCAGTTATTTATCTTTTACCTTAATTGTTTGAGCTTGTTTCTAATGTAAACTGTTGTAATTTTAAATAAATATAATAGAAAAAACTTTCCTAGGTATCGGAAATCCAGAGTAAATTTACTTTGCAAATAGGCTTTGTTAGGTATGTTTTATGCTGAGGATCTTGAACTGACACTTTCATTCAAAAATATTTTGAATACTTCAGCGGAGGCTCTATCGTTCCTGGTAGGCTGTGGAGAGCTTCATAAGAGGAGAGGACCTGGCTGGGTGAAGGACTACAAGTGAGATGGGTTCCCCAGGAGGTCCTGCATGCTCCTTGATCAAGAAAATGCAAGGCAAAAGAGGTTTATTGGGAGCCCCAGGGCCAAATCCTGTAAACAGGGAGCCCCATGCTCCAGGAGGCTGAAGTAGACTCCTGCAGATGGCCATAAACCTGATGGTCCCGGGTGCTCCACCTCTTGACTTGTAGACCTTTGCATGGCTCTTTTACAGGAGATGCATAAAACTAGGACCGAGGTTATGGTGGGGCCTTTTTAACAGGTCCATGTCATACCTGGTTCGTGTGGTTGAAAGTGCAGGTCTCTGGGTCTTTCATCTTCAGTTGCACCACAGCCAAATATTAATGGTTTGTCAAACATGCCCAAGCGTGTCTTCATGATGCCATTGGGTATCTGAACTCTCTTTGGTTTGGGCAATGACTTTAAGACTCCCAGCAGTGAGCAGTGTTGTTAGGATAACTTTTTCAATGAAGTCTATCATCATGCCATGTAAAATCCCAATTATCTGTACTGGGAAAGTACAATTACTGCTCTGTAGCTCTTTGAGGAGTTTCAGAGATGATCTTGGTTAAGCCCAAGATGTTGAATAAGGAGGTGAATGCAAGTGTTGACTTAGCCCTAAGGGGTTGTTATAAATGTGTCTGTTTGTTTTTGCAGTACCTCGAGGGAAGGCTCCAACAAAGGAAACGCTCTGGGTTGAAAGGTAACTCAAGTGATTAATGACATATACATTCAGCATGACGTCTTTATCGTGGGGTGGTCTTATTGATTTCAGGTTGAGCAACCTGGGAAGTGGAAAAAGAGGTTGTAAAAGTGAAAGCCCGGTGAAAATTAATTAATTGCTGAAACAAAAGTGTCAGCCTTCCTCACGTACCTGGAATTCGGCAGGCAGCCCCATCTTGCAGGGTTCTTGCAGAGGCCCTGTAAATCATGTCTGATGTTTCTTTCATAGCGTGCGTGAGTCAAAAAAAGGGGTGAAATAGGAATGTTGGTGTTGGTTTGGGCTTGTTAGCTGCCTATGCCAAGGGGATTTTTTTGTACGACTGCAGTTCTCCTCTTGACAAAGAGAATTCAACAGGGGGAGTTTAAGCTGGGTCAGAGCACAAGCAGATATGCCCATGTTTTGACTTGGACTAGTTAGCTCAAAAGCTTTTCTGTGGAAGTCCTGGTTCCCAGCTCCTGTACTGTAATTGTCCCTGATGCTGCAGTGAGTCTACGGGGGCAGGACTGAGTCAGATACACACCAGGTATCAGCTCTTCCAAAACCTGATCCCAAATACCTGCATTAAGGCCTCTGGGATCACGACGACTTGGCTTTGTTGTGGTTGACTCTGCTTCCCTTGGATCAGGGATCCCGGGCAGTCAGGTGTTACCCTTCATTTCCCTGCTATCAGCTATGTACAGGATGGAAGTGAGAAGGTGCTAGGAGGAAAATACCCTAGAATGTCAGCTTTATAGGGAATCGACAAATTCTATGCAAATGAAGTCCCCCGTTATCTCTAAGATGGCATGAAACCATCAAACACCCATCAGAAATTTTCTCTGGAGGCCTCTGTTGAGCCAGGTCCATGCTGCTGGGCCACCTCTCAGCAGTCAAAATGATGCCACCAGTCCCTCTGCGGTGGCTGCTGCTCTTCTTTGCCTTCAGTTCCTTTAGATGGCACCATCCTCCTGCGCTGGTGCGGCGCTGGAGCCCATCTCAATTAGTATTCACACTGCAAAAAGAGGAAAATTCCTTCATTATGGGGTGGCAGGTAGCGCAGCAGTAATTGAGGTGGTGTCAGCAAGTCCATTATAAGCCCTGGTTTCCACTGGGGGAAGGAAGGTTCACGCTTGCGATGCTGAAAGCCCAGAGTAGCTGCTTTCTTCCTTTTTCTAGGTATCGCTGGGCAGCAGGATGGTGCTTCAGATATGACCTTCCTGTATGGCATGAGCAGCCTCCCAGGTTTGGGGAGATCAGTACAAGGTGTGAGAGCCAATGGGATTACACCAGCTACGGAGCTGTGATTTCTGCTGGGAAGAAATGAGAAAGGGCAGCAAAGGGTGCCCCAGACCGTGGTGCCCCATCTGGAGCCCACTGAGGTGCCAGGGGATGCACTGAGCCAGAGTGGCCATGGCGTCCTCAGGAGCAGCCCTGAGAGGTGAGGAGCACCTGGTCCCACGCACACCCACGCTCCATGGAGCTGAGGTTTGGCTGGTCCTCCCTCTAGCCAGCTGCTTTGGAAGCAGGCTTTGGGAATGCCACCTGGGAGCAGGAGGATTAAAGCAGAAGATTTGGACCATCATGGATGTGGTTGGTCTGTAGGGACCATCCTCACCTGAATGAATAGGCCTTTCTTCATTGGGTGCCTTCTTGGTTCCTGCCCTGAATCCGAACATCAGCAAAGTCCAAATCCTCCTTTAGCAAATCCCATCTTGTGCTTTGCACTCTGGGAAACAGGCTCTTGCCTTTCTTCCTGGGAAAGTAGCTCATCTCCAAAGAGCACCTGTAACATCATCATCGCTAGGGCCCATCTGGCAGAGCCCTCGCTCATACCTTGTCAGATTAAAGTGTAGAAATAGCAGGTATGACATTTGCAAAGAGGATAGAGCCGTGGCGAGTTGCCTCCAGGAGCAAAGTGATTCAAAAGGAGGGGAAGTTGAACCCAGGCGGGTTTTGCCCAGGCCACTGGCCCTCCAAGAGCAAACATCGTCCCGAGGCAGTTACCCACCAGAGGAAATCCAGGAAAGGGCTGCAAGTACTGGCACCTGCCCTACAGCAACCCCAATAAAGTGCAGGACCAGCTCTGACAAGGGACACCTGTGCCCTGGGCAGGGAAGAAGAGGAAAGTCACAGTTTGATTTGATTTCTTTCAAAAAATCCTTTTCTCTGTCTCTTAAAAACACACCCCCAAAAAAATCATAATTGTGAACATATGGAGAAATAACCTCATTTGTGATTCCAAATTTAGGGAAAACATGGCCAGCACAGGAACAGGGAACCCTGGGTCTTTCTCCCATTAACTTCCCCTGCCTCCTTCCTCCCCCCCCCACTGCCTCCTGGCATTTTTTTTATTTAAATACAAGATCAGAATCGATAACGTGTGAATCTTTTTACCCAGCTAGGGATGATTTTCCCCAGCCGGGGAGGGTGCACCCCGTGCCTCCCCTGAAAGGCAAAACGCCCCTTCTGCTAATTCTTGCCTGCCCTGAAACAATGCAGCAGCAGGGAATTCCCAGGGTCAGCCCAAATCCCTTGTTCTCCCAGCCTGCTCCTGGCCCCCAGGAGCTGCAGCCTTGTTCAGGCTTTTAGAAGTGCAAATAATCTCTGCAAACGGGGAGGGGGGGGAACAGATCAAGCGATGGGGCAGGAGCTCTCCCCACGCAGCCTGGGAGGGCACGGGACGGTCCCGGGGAAGAGCTGCCTCTCCCAGCTTTTTCATCTGCTTCGCTTTATTTTTTTTTCCTGCAATTTTTTTTTTTTTTTTTTTCCTGTTTTCCCTGGAGGGGTGAGCTCTGAAGCAAGCGATGCACGAGGGCTGTAGCTCCATACGGTCTCTCTCCCCTATATATCAGGGACCAAACCCGGGCTGGTGGCTCTTGGGTCACCAAGGCCTTTTGGCTTCGCAAGGTCCCCTCGTTAAATCGATGCCTGTGAATTAAGAAAGGGTCCCAAAGGGGCTTGGGCAAGCGGTAACTGCAGAATGTTGCCATTATTGGCTTGTGGTTAAAGCAAGGATCAGTCCCAAAGAGGTGGTGTGGACGCCAGAGTCTGGGGGCACGGGGGTGCTGTGTGGGCTCGGTATGTTTTACCCGTGTTGGTACCCTCTGAGAGCAACGGGTCCACTCCAACAAGAGAAGGGGTCCTGCCACCCCCGTCCCCTGGCGGTGCACTCTCTGGGCAGTCAAAACAAGCGTTAAAATATAGATGTTTCCACTAACAAACCCGAAAACCTCACTAACAGCCCCACCTGCGGCGGGACCAGTGACCCCGCACGAGTCTCCTTTCTTTCCCTCTGCCTTTTGTTCCCCTCCAGCCTTTGTCTCAGCCGAGCCCACGCTGCTCCCGGGGATGGAGCAGCCGCTGCCCGGGCTCTGCAAGGAGCGGGGCTACCACCGGGCAACCGGGACCCCTTCTCGCTCCTCCCTGCCCAGCCCAGGGGGGTCCTCCAGCCTTTTTTAACCTCACCCGGCGTTGGTTGGGAGCCACATCAACCCCTTCACTCGCCGCTGAGCTCCTTGCCTCTGGGTGCCCTGCCTCGCGGGCAGCTCCGCGTTCCAGGGGCGAGGCCACTGCAATAACTGATTTATTTAGTTACCTGGAAATAAAAAACCAACAGATTGTGCTTCCTCTCACTTCCGTGCATCCGTTCTGACTACTTTCTGATTTATTTGTTGAGTCCTTTTCACTCCCACCTCCCTTAAACACGCAGCCACTCGGCAGGAACCGCGCTCAGCGTTTTGCCCCCTCATTAGGCACTGGGGGGAAACCTCCCTTCTCTCCTGCGTCTATTTCTCCTTTTGGATGATTTGATGGAGCAGGAGGAAAAAATAAATATAAACAAATAAAAATTTAAAAATTGCTCATTATAGTTTAAAAACCCTGGAAGTGTTTCTGTGTGGTGGAGGCATCCCCAGTGACCATATTTCTTCCCCGCAGCTGCAAACGCCAGGGCAGCAGAAAAGGAACGGCGTGTGCCACCTGAAGCACAGTTATTTGTAGGTGATGGTGAGGAAAAGATGAGCCTAAATTTAGGGGGGGGGGGGGGGGGGGGGGGGGGGGGGTGTGTGAAAGAGTAAAAACTGGAAGGTGAAAAGCAATGGTTAAAAAAACCCCAACACCAAATGTAGCTTTTCAACATCACTTTGGCCAAATAAATTTGCCCTCCCTGCGCTGGTGCCCCCACCTGCTGCAACCCAGTTCCCAACTCCTGGGGTTTTCCCTTCAGGGAAGAGGCAGCTGTGATTTAGGGAACGGCCTCGGTGGGGGAAGCTGCTTCCCTTTCCCACCAGTTTGCAGCCACAAAGCTGCAGAGGTTTTCATTTCGGAGTCAATCGGAACAATTTTGTCCCGGCGACCCTGTTGTCTAACCCTGTTTGCTGAGTTACGCCGGGTGTGCTGACAACTTCTACTTGAGTAAATTGTATTTAGACAACAATATATTTCATTCAGGTCTTTTGCAATGTCTGGACCAAGGTCAGTTTTATATTCTACTGAAATCATAAAGTGACACTTGAGATAAACAGAATGTTTACTCTCTCCATGTGAGCCGAAGCTGATATGTAAATTTATCCTTATTCTTTCATCAAATTTGCATTTACCCTCTTAGTCAAACACTACAGGGTTCCAAATCAAACAGCTTTAATGGTGGTCAACCCTTTATGACCGATTGCCATATCAGAGAGAAAGAAACGGCAATTTAGATTAAAATGAAAAGAGTAACACAACATAACGAGCGTCATCCGGTTTGCCATAATTGGATAAACTTTTCATACGAGTGCCTGCGTTTGGATGCTCGGCTGCCCGGAAAGCAATTGCCATCTTGTTCTAGTCCCTTTATCTGCCCCGCGCAGACCATCCTCACCTGTCATTATTTTTTCCTTCTGATCAAACAAGCCGAGTGCCACTAAACAAATCCCGGTGTGGGGTGAGTTGGTTTTTCCCCCCCCCTTTACATTTACATAAAAGAAGGGACTGGATCCGCCGGGTTTCCTTCTATCTTTAAGGCTCAGGTCAGGGTAGAACGAAACAGGCAGGCTTGGCAGGGCAAATAGCAAACCTGAAGGTGGTTTTAGTTAATGCAGGATTATATCACACTGGTGTGCAGCTCGTTTCCAGGAATCACAAGCTGCGTGGTACAAACGCGGCCCGACGCCACGGGGATGGGCTGGGGAGGGGAGGGAGGTTGGGGGTAAGGACCTGAACGGCCCCTTGGGCAAGAATTTCTGTGAAGTCTGAGTGTAAAACAACTAAATGGAGAGACGCACCCCAGGATGCAGGATGACAACCCAAATCCTCCAGGAAAAAAAAAAAAAGAGAAAGGAAAAAAAAGAAAAAAAAAGAAAAAAAAAGAGGAAGATATCGAACACCTGAGCACACAACTATGGGTTTATGAACCAAAGGGAGGTGGTTTCTGTGCCCTGAACACACAGAGAACACACACGCTCTACTCTGAGACCCCACAACTCATTTCACATGTGCCTTGGACCTGCGCTTCCAAAAGAGGAGGATGACTACTTTATCAAGCCTGTATTCAAAGAAAAAAAGGATTTTTTAAAAATTTGCTGTTGTTGTTGCAGTTAACATTTCAGGGCAGTGCCGCAAGGTGCCGTCCCCAAAAGGACAGATCCCAAGATCTGCCTCCTGCGCCGGGAAGGAAGAGAAAGAAAGGAAGAAGAGAGACTGGAGGCATGTTCTTCGGCCGCAGCTTTCTCCAAGTAACGGCAGGTTTGGTGCCTGGAATGCCAGAGCCACCGAACGGTTTCACCCAGCACCGCTGCTGCCCTGGCACAGGCTGTGCCCAGCTGCAGCCCTCCCCTCCCTCCAACAAAACCACCACTAAAAAAAAAAAAAAAAACAAAAAAAAAAGAACAAGAAAAAAAAAGCAGCCCAGAACTAAGGCAAAGAAAGAGGAGAGAGAAGGAAAAAAAAAAAAAGAGAGAAAGAGAAAGGCTAAAAATAAAAATAAAATTTAAAAAAAAAAAAGGACTAAAAAAAAATTTAAAGGAAAAAAAGGAGGAGGAGAAGGGGAAAGAAATGAAAAAAAAAAAGAGAGAAGAGATTTTTCCTTTTCAGCACGGCTGTCAAATGGATATCTTATAGTGGGAGGGCTGGGAGGGAACAGATATCTGCCTCTCTCCGGAGCCTGCAAGTATTTCTGCCATTCATGAAGCCAAGGGATGCCACACACATTCTGTTTGTTCAACATAAGCAAACAGATTGTAAACTGGCTGATAATTTTTGTACTGACAATGTCATTTACAGCTGTCAGCCTTTTGTCTGTCATGTTTGCTTTATTCAAATATGAACCAAGTGGACCTCCCTTCCACCGCTTTCTTCTGCATTAAAATCACATCAATTCCGTTCCATTCTGTCTTATCTAAAATTCATTGGAGGCCAATCACTTGGATGAATGCTTTGGGGTTTCCATGGAGGCAAGAAGTCTAGTGTGGACTTCAGGGGATTAGGAAGTTTCAGATTTAAAGCCTTGAAGTGCACGTTTCTTTCAGTTCTTTCTTTTGATTGCGGAGGAAGGGGAAGGGGAAAGAAAAAAGAGAGAAAAAAAAGAGAAATGAGGAAATTTCAAGATAATTTTATTTTTCCAAAGCGCCCCAGCGTGAAGCAATTCCCCCCACCACCACCAATTTCGGCACCTCTGGACACGCTTGGTAGCTGAGCTTTTGCTTAAGCAGAATTTATGGGCAGGATCTTTCCAGCGGAGCTAAAGGGGGTGCACTTCCCCAGCACCCATTCCCCAGGGCTCAGCACCCTCAGCAGGATGCTTGCCACCGGCTCCTATAATAAATTCAGGCCCGTCTTCAATTAGATTGATTTGGATCCAGCTGCTTCCCATGGTGCTGCCCGCAGGTCTGGAAGCATCTCCCTTTGTTAATAGAGGTCACGGCACTTTGTGTTAAATAATTCACATCAGGCTATCTGTCTGTCTGTCTGTCTGTCTCTCTGTCTGGGGGCAGCTGCAGATGTTGCCCGTTTGTGCGGAGGCTCCACGCTCGCCCACACGCACCTGTGTAACGGACACTTGTGTGCAGGAGGAGATTTATTTTATATTTCTTGCTCAAAGCCCCGAGTGGATGTCAATCTGGTGGCAGGCGGTGCTAGCGGGTCCAGCTTCCGTCGACTTGCTCTGTTGTTATCTTTCAGCCTTTTTTGATGGCTTTTTTCTGTTTGGGGCTTTGATTTTTGGTGTCAGGCAACTGCTTTGGACCTGGTTTAAGTCCCAGTTTAAGACAGTTTAAGTCCCAGTTTAAGACAGCCGACAGTGGAAGTGGCCAAATCACAAACTGTGCACCGATACCTTGTTTTTACATATTGAGGGCACAGAGAGAGAAAGGAGAAAAGATGCCCAGGGAAAAGATGGGGCCGGGGAGCACCTCCCCTGGGTGCATCCCCCCGCCCCTGCCTGTACCACCAGGGAGAGGGCAGCACAGACGACAACTAAAGTCATCTTTTTTACCATCTTGCTTCATCTTCTTTTCCCTGCGCCCAGTCATTAAAAACCTCAAGTCAAACCTCTAAGGGAAAAAGCCCCAGACTGGTTCGGTAAAGTATGAAATACTTAATAAAAAAATAAAATAAAATAAAAAAATATAAAATAAAATAAAAAAATATAAAATAAAATAAAAAATTATAAAATAAAATAAAATTTTAAAATATAAAATATAAATAAATAAATACATTAAATCTTTAAAATAAAAAATTTTAAAATGTGCTTCTTTTTTTTACTTTCTGGGTCCTGAAATTTTGATAAGCGCTCTTGAAGCACGGCCTGGAGCCCCCACTGCCTGGAGGGGAGGCAGAGCTGAGGTCCCCAGCACAGCACTTGTCCCCAGAAGGGGAGGTATCGTGCTCACCAAGCTGCCCCAGCTCCCCTGGCATCCTACAGCGATGGCAGTGGTGACAGAATGGCACTAGTGACGGTGATGGCAATGGCAAGGATTGTCTCGGGCAGCACCGTGGCCACTCCTGGCAGCAGAAGTTCCCCCGCAAGCCCATCTCACCTGCCACCTTCCCCTTTCTCCTCTCATCAGCCTGTGGAAGAAACACGGTCAGGTCAATCTGGTGGTGGTTCTGGCCAGGTTTTGGGGGAGGCTGGGAAGGGCTGTGAGGTTTCCCACTGCCAGCTCCGTGCCTGTGGCTTCCTTAGAGCTCCACAAAGCACATCTCCGTCAAAACTAATATTGCAATGACCCTCCTCGCTGATGCAGATTGAACGGAGAATGTAAATGCCATATCTATCAATCCAGCCAGCTTGCTTCTCCTCCACCATGCCTCCCTATAACCCCACTTACGCGTCAACGTCGTGCTCAGTCAATAAAGCCTACACACACCTACAAATACACAACACACATCAACAAACAAACAAGCCCAAGCAAACAGGCAAACAAAAACTAATCAAGACATTTCTCCTAGCATCTGAGAAGGAAAGGAAGGACCAGTGTTGCATTTATGATTTCTGCTTGTAAGTACTGCCGAGCCACTCACGTACCAGGCAGTGGGATGGAGATGGTCACCCTGGACAACACTAAATGTCCTTCCTGGGATCTCTCATGGCCCTTGCCTTCAGCATCTCCAAGCTCCACCGTGCCACCCTACACAAAGGGATAATGCTTAACTGGTGGTGGGATCAGATGCTCTTCCCCATCACATTTACAGTTGGCTCTTTAGTAAACATATTCAGCTAAGATTTATGAGATGACCCGAGAGGGTGAGGTGGCAGGCACTAAACCCACCCATCCACACAAACACCTTTTCACATTGAAATTTCCTGGCAGCCGTGCTCAGAGGTGATGCACCACATCAAGGACAGGCCGTGCTAAAACAGGACAGGAGCTCCAGCACTCACAGCATCAGGGGTCACTTCAAGAGGACCAGCCTGTGGCAGCAGAAGAAACTTTAGAAGAGCTTGGAATAAATCAGCACGGCAAGGGGAGGCTTCATGGGAGAGTTCCCTGAGAGTTACTAAATATTTACAAACTCCTTCTGGTTTCCAAAGTTCTTTCTGGAGCTCAAGGAATATTTGTGAAGGGGACTTCATGGGATCAGCCTCTTCTGACTGCTCTCCATGGAGCACCTGCCCAGGTTGCTGTTGCAGGTGGGGGCAGGCCGGGAGGGACCTCAGGTGTGATGCTGGTGGTACCAGCAGATCTCTCACCCCATGCTGCAGGGAAGGGAACTGGTATGGGGGAAACGTTAGGTGCCTGGGTGCTTTGATGACTTCAAGCTCTTTGGGGCTGTTGATAGGGAGGGTAGGGGTGGCAATAAAGTCATTGTAAAGGTCCCAGTCAAGTCATGTCCATTTAGGATTGGATCAAGGTTAACTCAGTTGTCAGGCTCTGTTCCAGGTCAAGACCATGGGTAACTGGGCTGAGGGGCTGGGGGACACGGGGCCCCTGTGCTCTGTGAGAGGGCCTCAGGATAGGCTCATCTCCAGGGGAGCAGCTGAAGAGACCAAGGCAGCACATGGTCCTAAATTGTCCTAAAAATGAATCGGAAGTTTGCATTAAAATTCGCTTTTTTTTGCATTTGATACTTCCTATTTAGGAATCGTTATCATTTCCTCCTTTTTTTCTTTTTTTTTTTTTTTCTTTTTATTCCCCCATTTGCCTCTTTTCTTTTCCACAGCTCCTCAAGCTCAGGGAGACTTTGGAAATGACAGAGATTGTTCCCTTGTAACCCTGGTGCATTTAAACATTTTAAAATCCCAGCGATGGAGTTGCTGATGCTTTTTGTTCTCTCCCTGCTCTGGCTCATCTTCCTTTCAAGTTGGGGGTCTTTTTTCAAAATTACAAAGGGGAAAAAAAGAAAAGGAAAAAGTGGGAAGGAGCTTTTCCCCATCATTTGTCTTACCGTGTATAATAGCGGAAAAGAATGGGGGGAGAGGAGAGGAAACTTTTCCTTTGTTTCAATAATGTCTCATTTCAATTTGAAACAAAACTCAATATGCCTGTGTGCTGCTTTATAAACTCCAAACCTAAGAGAAAATAACAGGATGGGAATGTCACCCTCTGCGGATGCTAGCTCGAGAAAAGGGCTTTAGACTGGTCCAATCTGAGCGTATAGCTTTGAAGATGGTGACCAAGGTATCCCTCCAAGCACGGAGGGCTCTGTGTTACCCCAGAGTGGTGTCAGAAGACCAGGAAATCATGAAATTCTGTGGCTCTGCTACAGCTCACTGCTGGAATACTAGCGCTTTGGAAAATTGTATTTTGTACCAATTGTATCGGTTTATTTATAATCTTTGTTTCCCGGTACCATGGAGATGTTCAGATGCCATGTGACAGTGTAGAGCAGCGCCAGACACTGGTGTCTGTACTTCTGGGACCTCCTCATTCCATCTTCTCCTCATGTCTGCCAGGATGTGGCTGTTCCAGCATGGCTGATGGACAGCTGTGGTGGGAGCTGCTGCCCATGTTCCACGGACATAGAGGCCAGAAACAGATCAACACCATCAATGGGATTTGGGATTGCTGGGGGATGCTGTGTGGTTCAACATGCCCCAAAACCTGGCTCCAAAGGCTCTAGTAACCAGCAGAACCCCACATGGAGCTCGGTAAGACCCTGCCCTGGCTTTGATGGACTTTAGGTCAAGATGTCACTCTGACAGCACTCCTCCTCACCAACCTGTCTGCCCAGATTTAAAAGCCTATCCTCCACTTCGGGTCCTCCAAAGCCTTGGCTTCACTTCTGCAGCAGCTTGGCCTTGGGGAGGGGGAACAGATATCTCTGAGTCTTTAAGAAAACCACTGGTTGATTGATGGCTTTCAGCCAGTAGGTCCTTGATGGCCATGAGCGATGCGTAACGGCAAAGAGTTACAATATCAACCAAAAATACAGTTTACTTTTTTTTTTTTAATGTTTCCCCCCCCCCCTTTCTTTCTTATTTCTTTCTTTTCCAAACAAAACCACAGCAAACCCTGCTCGGTCTCCGGGACGGGCTGAGGGCTCAGCCACATGCTGTACAATGCCACCCGTACAATCCAGCCCCACAATTCCTGTCCACTCCTGGGATATTTACGACATATCTCACAGTTGTCATGTCAACACAACAAGCAAGGGCGGCCTTAAATCAAGCTGTCAAGGGGCCAGAACAGTACCACAATGCAAAATAACGCTGCTGAGTGACACCAGGCGTTGCATCTGTCATTTTGGGAGGTTTGTGGCTGCTCCCTTACTGCAGTTGGGTTGGTCCTTTGGAAGAGGAATAGATCAGGGGGAGCATATCAATGAGATGGTGAAGGTGGCCTCTTTTTAAAAAAAAAAAAGGAAAATTAGAGTTCATTGGAGTATCAGGTGGTTCTTTTTGCTTGTGTGGGATTTGTTGTATGTAAGCTATGTGCAGCGTGTCCTCCCAGAAATGGTGCAGCCACACGAATAGTTCTGCTGTCGAGCCTGGAAGATGCTCACCACCAACCACCACAGCTTCTTTACTCAGGCTGGGCTCCTTGGACAGCTGCAGTACGAAGCTTGTATTTGCCCTCACCCTGCCCAAGGCAATCTTCCTCCCTCTCCCCCAAATTTTGTCAAGCACATGGGGCAGTGGCTATGAAAGAGCACATTTTTATTGTTGCCAGCTGGCTTCCCTACGGAAACGCAGCAAACATGCTAATTCACGGGGTGGTTGCCCATCAGTCCCTGCAACAACTTTGGAGGCAGTTGGGGTCTCGCCTCGATCCCACTCCTTCAAGGTTTGTGCAAATACCTTTGGGAGAGCACCCCCATCCCTGGAGGAGCCAGGAGCTGGTCCTAAGGAGAAGACCTTCTATACGTTGTTATGGTTTGGTTTTATTTTTGGATGTGGCAAGAAGAAATACCATCTGCATTTCAAACCCTCTGCCCCAGAAGAAAAGACTATTTGGGCAAAATATTTCACCAATGCATCTGAAAACCAAAGATTAAGGAGGAGCTTGTAAGTCTGTTAAATACATCAGGACGTATAAAACCCGTCTGCATTCACCTAGCACGGGAAGTGCTGTACTTGTCAATGCTGGAAATCCATTTAACATTTAATCAAGCTGAGCCTGAATGTTTGAAAACAGCTTTTCCGTTACTTATATCCTACTTACCATATATAAGTACCTGCGGAGATGATGTTTACATTCGTTGTGACTGGATGTATTTCATTCTATTTGTCGTGATGTGGTTTCCCTCGGAGGGCATCCGTGCCCTTAGATAGTTTCTCATACACAGGAGGCTGGCACATGCCCACCTGCTGTGCCAGACCAGGGCACCAACCAGCACCTAAACCTCTTCTTTAGCACAAGACATCCTCTGAACGAGTCATTACTCCACATCTCCCCATCACAGGTCCATGGGTTTCCATCCAGCTGCTCTGCAGCACCCCAAGGGCAGCAGATGACCACCCGGGTGGGCAGGACGGTGCTACCACCTCGTCGAGCTTGTGGCTGCTGCGCGGGCCACGCTCAGCCCCTTCCCCACAGCTTTGCATCCGCTTATTAAATCTCAGGCAAGGCGAGGAAATCAGCCCGGGAGGTAATTTGCACCATTAGCAGAGGTGATAAACTGAGCACGGAGCTGGGGATGGTGGGGGGGGGGAGGCCAGGAGGGACAGACGAAAAGGTGTAAAGCAATTAGCCATCTTGTCAGGAGCCCTCTCCCATACGTCTGTGCCAAGGGGAAGGTTTCTCCGGCTGCTGCGGGGGGGAGCACAGCTCCGAGCACTGTCGCAGCCCCTCGCGAGAGCCAGCGAGGGATGGAGGTGGTCCCCAGCACTTGGGTCAGTCTTGGGTGGTTTGGCTTTCACGGCTCTTCACTGCCCGCTAAACAGATGGGGCTTCGTGGGCCATCCCTGCTTTTTGGCGAGCATGCAAATGGTATTGCTGTGTGGCACGGCGCCGTTATTCACTGCTAATTGCTAAGCTGTCCATCATTATTATATTCTGAGGTGACAGGGTTTGCATTTGCATAGCCGAAGCTATCCATGCTATCTAAAACTGGCGTGTAGGTGGTTTGGTTTTTTTTTCATTTAAAAAAAAAAAAAAAAGAAAAAAAGAAAAAAAGTTATCAGTGCTAAAAGAAAGCGTCATGGAATTGACTGGGGTAAAATACCCCGGGGCTTTTTTGTATGCATCCACCAACACTTATCTGCGAGGAGGAGGATGAAAACCAGCACGATCTGACTGTGAAGTTTGCAAACAACGCCCCACCCCAGGGTCTGCATTGCATTTCCCTTTGTGTCCTGGCTGAGGGCACGGAAAGGATCACAGACCCCATCCTCGCGCTGTTTACTTTGGGAACAATCAGTAATGTATGAATAATAATGCCACCCTCTGACCATGACTAATTGAATTGCAGCATGCTGCAGAGGCAGGCAGAAAGCTTTGCTCCCCGCTAGTCTATCAGCCTTGCTTTTCAAGTAGCAGCAGACAGTGATTGATGCTGATGCGCTTTCAAACAAGTCGCCTTAAACACCTAATGCCAGCACGTATGGACCCACAGCTCAAGCCCCTATTAAATGCAAGCCTGGATTTATCCATCCGTTTATTTATTCTGTTAAAGGTCCTTCTGGAGGCTGGCTTTCCCCCCCCGGACAAGGTCTGCTTTGCAGCAGCCTCCCGGTCCTGGTGTGGCGCTCCCCTGGAGCGGTTGGGGTTTGCCCAGGGCTCCCCGTTAGACAGCCTCGTTAGCGGAACGAAGCCTGGGCAATCAGGCCTGGCTTTCCGCAGGGATATAAGGAAAGGCAGGGTGGGGTAGTGCCCCTTCCCAACTGGGGGCTGCAGTCAGCAGGACCAGCCCTCAGGCATCCTTCAGTTGTGATGGGACCAGGGGAAGAGGGAAGAGAGATGAATTTGGGAATCCTGCCCACCTGGGTCGTCATCTGCTGCCCTTGGGATGCTGCAGAGCAGCTGGATGGAAACCCATGGAACTGTGATGGGGAGATGTGGAGTAATGACTCGTTCATGGAATGTCTTGTACTATCTCTCTGTCTGTCTGTCTATCCGAGATACTGGGAAAACAGCCTGGAAACAAAGAGGCACAGATGGGAAAAACCAACCACGAGCATCACCACCACTTAGCACAAAAGGAGTAGCACCAACGGGATGAGGTTCAACAAGGCCAAGTGCCAGGTCCTACACTCGGGTCACACCAACCCCCTGCAGCTACAGGCTGGGGGCAGAGTGGCTGGAGCTGCCCCATGGAAAAGGACCTGGGGGTGTTGGTGGACTGTGGGCTGA
>BJBW01006196.1:0-53149 GCA_004320125.1 Scolopax mira
GGATGACTTTGTAGAGTAGGGTAGATGGTTGGACTCAATGATCCCAAGGGTCTCTCCCAACCTAGACAATTCTATGATTCTATGATTCTATGATTTATGGCACTATTTCCTCTTCAGCTAGCCAGATGACATTCTGCTCATCATGGAACAGTGGAACAACAGCTCTAAATTCTAAGTCTTTAAGGCTTGTTAGAGAGGAATTACTTTTAGCAAAGCAGCATGTGTATTTGCTTGGAGGACAGTTCAGTCAAGCAAAAACAGGATAAAGTTCAGCAGTTGCTTTCAAATTGCTTTCAAATAGAAATCAATAAGTGTTCTATTTGCTTGTCTCCCCCAAATAAATGTAGGCAACATGATGACCTCAGCTCTTGATTTAAAAATTGATGCAAATTGACATGAAACTTAAGACAGAATGTTCCAGTAATATCTCAGTTTAATTTTCATGTGACAAATTATTTTTCTTTTCTTGACCAGCATTTGGTAATGTCATCATTCTCTCTGCTTTGTTATGAAAAAAAATTTTATACATATTTGTATCTATTATTTTAGGATATTGCTTCTGACATATCTTTTTGTAATCAAAACAAACAATGATTTACCCAATTACTCCCTCTCCATGCTTTTTCCTATTACCTCATCTCTGCTCTCAGTTTGCAGAGGATTAAGGATGAGGAACATCTGGTTTCACTGACCAAAAGTGGGTGTTGGTCAATCCTTCATTAGATAGAATGTATGAAAAATTCTTGGCCTGAAAGTATTTGCTCAGAGACCCGTTGTCCCTCTGCATGGATAGAAATCCCCCAGTTAGAATGTCATCCACTAAATTGTAGGAGGTTTTTCAACTCGATCTATTTATGGAATTATATACGTAATACTAAATACTATGAAATTGCTTATTTATTGCAGTCTTCTGTACCTACAGTTCATGTGAAACTACTCAGTAAGCTGGGTGATGTTTAAACCACTACCAAGTGCTCATATATATGAAGTACTGCCAAGTAAGAAACACAATGTCATAGAAGTTTTTACCATAGAGATTCATTACATCATCTAGGCTGAATGCCCATATCACAGGCTGTCAAATTGCACTAAAACTTCAAAAAGCCCAGAATTTCAGTCAGATTAAAGCATGATCCCAAGGTTATTTTACAACAAAAATGATTCTATGATTCTATGATTTCAGGTTTTGAAAGTTAAATACACATACGTTTTGGTAGAGATTAAACTGGTAACTAAACTCACAACAGTCAGGAAATTAATGAGGTGGACATTACCCCTGTATCACAGCATACAGCAAAGGTGCTGTGCTGTAAAAGGAAAAAAGAAAAAGCTGAAGATCCACATCATCCCTAACCTGAAGAAGAATTTCTTACTGAACTCAAGGCTTATCCATTTATTCCTAAGAAAGTGAGAAAGTAATAGCCAAGCAACACATGAAAAAGATTTTCTACACCAGCTCAAATAACAACCCAACCTCCACAACTGACCAATCTCCAAACCTTCCAAAAAAAATTACAAACATCTTCTTGTGAAACAGGGTGAAAAACTTCCTTTCAAGCCAATACATATGGTTATGTGAGAAAATAAAGTTCATGTGTTTTGGCTATAATGACTTTAATGAACAGCTGTGTATGTGAACCTCGGTAATGAAAATGAAGAAAGGTAAATTCTGTTCTTCCCAAGGTTTGCTAGGAAAAGGATAATGGGTAGTGCATAAAGAGAAGCAAAGGCCAGAATGGGCCATCAGAACATTATCTGCATGGATAATTAAAACATATTCAGCAAAGTATTTATTTTGAAAGTATCCAGATAACAGTTACTCCACTATTTCCCTGGTAAGCTGTCTGAATATTTAATTACTTTCAATGTTAGGAAATAGCCCTTCACTCAAGGTTAAAGTTATCTAAGTTCAACTTCCTGTTATTTAACCTCAACATGCCTTTGATAACAGAGTTGAAAAGTCTCATACTATCTTTTCCACATCTTTTTCACATATAAGTACCTATACACAAAGATCAAGACACCTCTTCACTTTTTTTGATAAGCTGAATAAATATAGCTCCTTAAATCTCCTATCACAAGGATTCCTCAATCATACTTGTGTCCTTCCTGTGAACTCTCTGCAGTATTTTCACATGTTCTAGAAGTGCGGACACTAGAAACAGACATGCTATTTGATGCATATATATAGGCCATGTCACCCTAACTTTATTTGAGGTTCCTCTCTTCATAGACTAAAGTGCTAAGTTCTTGGCACAGCAGCACAATGAGAAATCTCCTCTTAGTATTTTACACTTAACCCAAAGTTCTTCTCTGGAGCACAAAGTTATCCCAGTTTACACACTGAGATGAGACACATAATTAGCTGTCCAATATGACAATAACAGTGAAGACATTTCTAGAGATGCCTGTCACTGTCAGCTCTAATAAGGCACCTGGTATGTCAATGATCCTAATTGAGGCACCTCAGCCTAGTGCATGAAGGTAGTCAGACTGAACAAGGATCTGAACCTTCACCTTCTGGGACATTCTGATGTACTTTAGATATAAACTGTGTTCCCTATTGCAAGATATACTACCTTGGATATGATTATGTTAAAATCTACTTTGTTAGTTTCTAATCTTTAACTTGGTATTCAGAGCATTCCACAACCTGAATGTCCCCAGAGCTCTCATTAACCTCATTATATATGCCTCCCCAGTCTTTTTGTAAACTTTACTATGATTTCCTTTTAAATCAGTGCTAAATTAAAAATTCTTCTTTCTATCAAAAACAAAATTTAAGGAAACCTTCAGTAATGGAGGATCCATCAATACATACCTAATAAATACTGTACTTTGATATACATCAGCATATTTCTTAATAATTCTGCAATGCACATTGTTTCACTAAGTAACTATGTACTAAGTCAAATGCCCTGGAGAAAGCCAAGTATTCTGTGTCAGCACAGTTGTTCTTATCAGTCAGTCTTACACATTGTAACAAGCAACAGGTTTGTTTGACAGTACTCTCCATCCATAAAATGAGATGAATGACATTCATTAATTTTGAATACTGTCTAAATATGGCCATAGTTGAAGTTTCAGTTCAATTTGGCAGATTAGTAGAGAATGTGAATTGATCAGCCATATGAAATGAATTTTCCATCGTATTAAACCTGCCCTTTGCAAGATTAAAGACAGATGGTCAGGAGAGAATGAATCAGTACAGAGGAATAATACTATTATCCCAAAGAGAAAGAAATACTCCACCTGTGTGGCAATTTGATGGGGGTAGGTAAAATGTTCCAGCTCTCATCATAGTGGTTTTTAGATTCTGCCGCCTCTATTTAAGAAAAGTATTTTTCTAAGTGAGGGCACGTCATGAGGTCTGTGGAATTGTTTGAGGAGTGGAGGTACTGCTCAATGAGATGTTAGTCATCATAATTAAAACCACCAAAAACTTAACAATAACATGTTTTAGTTAATTTTTTTTTGCAGATTTATAAAATGCACCTTTAATATTCTATAATTCTTCTGTAATTTATGACTGATAATGGTTCTTATTTGAGATCTATCCAGGAAATTTATTCCAGATTAAAAAGTGAACTAAAAAGAAGTATTACAGTTCATCTGTGTCATCAAAAGGCAGTGGATTCATTCCTCTGCCCTTTCTTCCAGAATGGGCCCCTTTGTCATGCCCTGTTGAAGCTCTGCAAAAGGACTGTTGTCTATCTAAGGCTACACACTACTAAGGTAGACAGAACTTCCCCAGGGTATCTGCTTTCCTTCTTAAATCCATTCTCAGTTGAATGTAGCTGTTCATCTCTCCATACCAAATGCATCTATTGCTCCATCCATCACCAAAGCTCAAAACAGAAAGTTGTGTCCTTCCTTTTTTTTTTTTTTCATGACCTTTGTCCTTAGTTGTTGTGATAGCAATCATTAGAGGAGAGGACTTTTATTTAGTATTTGATCTGATGTGACCCTCATAATCTTAACACAAGCATTACTGTCAAAATCAAGGAAAAGGGAAAATCTTGCCTAGCGAGAGCCGTGTGAAGACTGTGCAATTCCCCACAGAAATCACTTCACTTTTGTATAGGAATTCTGTACTATCTTTAGGTCCTCTTTCACCTGGTCATAAGACCATACACAGCTATTCAAATTTTCTAATTCTAGAGACCCTTTATGTGGTTCCTGGTACTTTCATACCTACTATCACAATTGTGCAATACAATAATAATTTATTTTACTGAAGGTCCTATTTTATGCCATAGGACCCTAATGAGTTTATGTGTCCAGCTAAGGTCGTGCAAAGGTGTATCTCCTAAAATTCTGACCAAGTTAGCCATTTCTGCTTAAGCACTCTGAACTGCTGAAGATAAATGCTTGTGATTTCAATACGCAGGCTTCGGTTGGTTTCTTTTTTTCCTATTGCCAGAGTATTTCACATGCATTAAATCAGGAAAATACATTATTTCTGTCACTTTAGGCCAGATATTTTGACACAAGTCACAAATTGCTAATCCTTTAGCAAACCCAGACAGCAGTCTGACAGAGCTCCAGATTTTAAACATGTTTTCACATTGGAGTCCAATGTGTCTTAATCATTTAACTGTGGAATAAAATGCATAGACCTGAAAAATACATCTGAATTTTTAGCAAGGATTTAATGTCCATAATATTTTATGCACTCTCATCCCATAGGACGATTGATCTTTTCAGTATGTCACTGAATAATAAAGAGGATTGAAAACAGATCCTCAAAAGAAATACCACCTCCCAAATAATCTTAATTATGTCAAGTAGCAAAGAACTGACTATTTCAGCCAGTGCTTGGAGGACTCTATTCCTGATATTGAATCCCCATTTGGCTTGGAAAATAAAGTTGACTGAAATTGAAGGTGTAATTTTCTAAGTTAGTAATCCTCTGACAACAAGCAGAGGAATTTTTTACCATTGTAAAAAATAGTGTTTAGATCCTTTTGAAAATTAGTATTTGGATATTCTTAAGAAGATATTATACCATGAAAATTAAATGTTCTTTCACTTTTGAAACACCCATATGGTTTTCTGCCTTTAGCAAGGCTTTTGATACAGTGTCCCACAGTATCCTCCTGGAGAAACTGGCTGCCCGTGGCTTATATCATAAGAGATATCATAAGAATACTCTCCACTGGATTAAAACCTGGCTGGAGGGCCAGGCCAAGAGAGTGGTGGTGAATGGAGTTAAATCCAGTTGGCAGCCGGTCATGAGTGGTGTCCCACAGGGCTCAGTACTGGGGTCGGTTCTCTTCAACATCTTTATCAATGATCTGGATGAGGGGATCGAATGCACCCTCAGATGACACCGAGTTGGGTGGGAGTGTCGACCTGCTAGAGGATAGAAAGGCCTTGCAAAGGGATCCGGACAGGCTGGATCAATAAGGCCAAGTACTGGGTCCTGCACTTGGATCACAACAACCCCCTGCAGCGCTACAGGCTCGGGGAAGAATGGCTGGAGAGCTGCCTGGCAGAAAAGGACCTGGCAGTGTTGGTCGACTGTTGGCTCAACATGAGCCAGCAATGTGCCCAGGTGGCCAAGAAGGCCAACAGCATCCTGGCCTGTATCAGGAACAGCGTGGCGAGTAGGGCCCGAGAGGTGATTGTTCCCCTGTACTCGGCACTGGTGAGGCCTCACCTCGAGTACTGTGTCCAGTTTTGGACTCCTTAACACAAGAAAGACATTGAGGTGCTGGAGCAGGTCCAGAGAAGGGCAACAAAGCTGGTGAGGGGTCTGGAGCACAAGTCTTATGAGGATAGGCTGAGGGATCTGGGATTGTTCAGTCTAGAGAAGAGAAGGCTGAGGGGAGACCTTATTCCTCTCTACAACTACCTGAAAGGAGGCTGTAGAGAGGCGGGGGTCAGTCCCTTCTCCCAAGTCACAGGTGGCAGGACTATAGGAAATGGCCTCAAACTGCACCAGGGGAGATTCAGATTGGATATTAGGAAAATGGTTTCAATCTTGGCTTCAATCCTTGGCTTCGATCTCCAACTCTGGTGACCCTTGCTGAAAGTCCACTTTACCAGGTCACTCAGTCACCCAGATGGTCCTTCCCTGTGGAGTCAGTGTGTCCCAGTGTGTCCCATATCTTCCCAACAGTCTTCCTCAAACAGGGCATTATGGTCAAATAAGTGAACCTTTGATGTGCAAGATTGCTTTTTTGATGCTTTAGGAATTAATTGAACAGAAAAAGGAGCACATCATATGACACTAACGCCACATGGCTTTATTAAGGTCTTTAAAAGAATGTGAGTAGTATAGCTAGTGCTAAAAACTATATTTACAAAAATCTGCACAGTCTCTTCCCACAATACTCTAAATATGATTTACTATCCTGCAATATAAGTAACATGGACACCCAAAAAAACCAAAACCAAACACAAAACACTAAATAGCAGCCAAAAAAAATACCAACCAGAGAAAAGCATAGATTTCCTGAAGAATAGACCTTGGCTATACTGTTGGAGCACATGCATACACAGTTAAGTATGTAATTAAAAGTTTTCAAATGGTTTAAATTTTAAAGTCTCTGATTTAGTGAAAAGATACAACCATTGTATTAACATTGAGAATAGGCTTAGGTACTTTGCTGAATAGGAATGAAGGTAAGCATATGTTTTAAATTAATCACATGCATAAATGCTGTCTTGAACCAGAGCAAAGCAGCACTTGGCATTAGAGAAACCAATTTTCTGCAGCAAAAATTAAATGCAGCCTTTAAATTTTAATGGCTCTGATTGACCTTTTCTTTCATTATTATTTATAGCCTACATTATTCTTCTTTGTCTAGAATTATCAATTCATATCAAGTTAATGGCAAAATGCTTGATGCCTTTGGAAATATCTTCTATTTCTGTTTAAACAATGTTATTATTTTTAAAATAGTTGAAAGTGTATTACATTTCCTAAGTCATAGGTATCATAAATCAAACTCAGAGCTCCATTTCTTTTCCCAAACTAGATGTAGAAATTTTTAATTCCACTCCCAGTCCTCCATATGTGTTTTTGCATAATTTTTACCCTAACCACTGAAGAGTGCCCATAAAAAAAATTTCAGTGTTCAATAGCTCTGTTAGATAATCTGTGAGGAAACCGTCAGTTTTCTTCTGACATTTTTAAAGAGATTCCAATGTCACAAGCAGCAAGGAGGGTTAGAATTATGTTATTAGCCTTCAAAGCTGATTATTAATGTGCAACGCTTATTTCATTTAAACTGGCATCCTGTGGAAGCTCACACATCTAATACCTGATCTCCAGTTGCTGATGGGAATAACTTATTGCAACCATGGAATATTTGGCATGCTGTCCTAAAAGGTGAAGTTGGAAAATCTCTCTTGTGGGAGTCATTGCTTACATTTTCAGTGACTCTTCAGACAGTTACATGCATCTGCAAACATTTATGATACAGATCCTGCTTTATTTCAGTGGTGAGATGCACTTAGAAACTTCTCAAAGTTACTCTGAAATCCAAACTTTTATCTACCTTCAGTGTTAGCATTAGGTTGTATATTTAAGCTACAATCCATATTCAGAAATTGCAGATGTTAAAATGTAGATAATGAAAGGTCATTTTGCATACTTCCTCACATTACATAGTTATATATATCGTTATAATAATCATTTAGTTTTAAACACATTCATGTCATGAATTTTAAAAGAGATGGGTTTATTTTTATCATTGATTTCATTCTGATTCTTAGTGGAATGAGTAGCTATATTAGAAGCTTTTTCATTGTGCTACTGTAATTTGGTGTGCAGTGATACAATATCCTTCCGCACCACCTGGAAGACTCCTGTACTAACCAAGTCTCCCTGGTCTGAGTATCAGGGGGATTTTACCAGGCTGAGACCTGAATAAGTTGGTTTATGGTGGTTTATGATGCCCTGGTGGGATCATGTCTTGCTTTACAGCACAAAAATTTCACTTTCTGTTCCCTATTTAGGATGAAATACAAGCCATACACTCCAAATCATGAAGTATGGAAAATACAACTTCTTCAAGTATTATTTCAAAATACTTTTGTTTCCACTGATCACTTCACCTGAGTATGGTTTTTTTTGTTGTAATCAGTTAAAAAATTGTTACTTTTCCCCTTCATAGACAAGTCTATTTTTATTTTATTGTGGGTTAAAGTGAACAGAAAGTGTTAAGACCAGAAAAATCTATCAAATTTTAACTCTTAGTTTAATTCCACACTTACTTCTTCATCTTTTGCTCTAAAAATAGTAGGGTTCTTTTTATTTATTTAACAGATACATTGACAAATAGTTTAGCTGAGGTCTCAGAAGAGAAACTGCTGCATTAATAACTTTAATACCTGATTAGAGAATATATAACATCAGACAATCGGATTGTTTTTATAAACATTTCTGTCACAACATATTCCATTAACATTATACATCCTAGTCCTTTTGCACGGTTTGACAAGGGTTTTCTTTCCCTTCCTGAGTCCTCCTTACTCTCTCTTTTTCTACTATTCACCCAAAATGTTATGGTATTTAGTTTTGAAAAATACCTGGTATGTGATGTTTGAAAAATATGGAATGGGACTGAGATTTCCACACATAGAGAAATACTTTTTCATTGTTTGACATTTACCCAACAGCAGAGGGAAAATAGTTACTACTGATGTGCAATTGAAGCTGATACAGCAGAAAATGATGATAATGCATTACCAGTCTCTACCCAGGATGATTATTTTCTGCTGCTTCAGGTTTAACATCAGTCACAAATGTGCCAGGGTTAGGTGAACACACAAGCTTCTGGAGAGGTGAGATTCTGAATGTCTTGTTATCTTCTGGGTTTTAGGACGGTGACTTAAATTTTGTGTGGTTTTTGCTTGCTATTTTTATTTGGGGGTGGCTTTTTTCACTTCAAGTAGACATGAAACAGATGTCTTATTTTTCCAGAACTGCATTCTGGGTTACATCCCATTTTTATGGAAACTCTCTAACTAATGGGAATCTTACTTTTTGATCAAAAGTTGCAGCAAAATGGAATGTGTTATTTTGACAGACAGGAATGGAAGATTGGTACATCAGCTTGGCTGATCTGGGGATTAAGGAGTGAGCAATGCATTGAAGGGCAGGGGCTTGTAACAAATTCAAGATTATTTGTTTTAAATGAAATGCATAGGAATATTCAGTTATTCATCAATGAGTGGGAACTAAAAGCTCTACAACTTATTTATCTACACTTTATTTATATATATTTTTCTTTCCATCCTCAAAAAAATTAATTATTATTATCTTACCAGTTTTCCATCCCATGCATTGGTCAGTATCTCTTCTGCTTCTTTGCTATTTATGATTTTTTTCAGGAGGGCATAACTGTCATGAGTGGAGCTATCTGAAGAGAAGAGTGCATTAATTTTGCTTTGGGGGCAATTGCTCTTGCTTGGGAAGAGAGACATTTGTAGGTTGTAGGGTGGGATGGGTGGACATATAGGTGAGTGATCTGAAGGAGAGTGGGGAATACAACATTGCAGAGATGAGGCACATCATCTGGTTTCTGTAATTCTCAAAAGCAAAACTTTTTAAGGATTGAGCTGCATATGCTACAACCCCCCAGAATTAGATGAAGATAACCAACAGCAGAAAAAAGATCCTGCTCTAAAGACATAAGGACTAAAAGGACTATATATACTTAAAAAAGGACTGCCATTGTTTTGCCAGTCTGGATATATCAATCTTCTTTTTGTGTTCAAATACTGAGTTATTCTAATAAATACCTGAAAAGCCAGGTCTAATAAAACCTGGTTTTGATGGTTAAAAAACCTCTTGGGCTTCTTTGAGAATGTTTGCTGTAAGGGAGAGGTCCAGGCAGGAGGCATTCTGGGTCATTTGGGGTCCTGTCACATGCAATTTTATGCCTCACAGATTAATTGCCTTAGTATATTTCAATGTGAACCGGAGATTATTTTACTGAACAGTTAGGTAACATTTATCCAATATGTTGATATAATCTGCATTTCCTTCTGACTAAAACTGTTACACAGAACTGAAACTGATAGACTATTGAAATGTTTGCCAGTCACGCACTTGATGGCTGGGTGGCATATTTTTTAATGAAGCTTTCATAGCTTCTTTGCACCCCCCATCCCCATGTTTTGTGGTATGATTTTTTTTGTTAATATACACATTAAAAATATTGTGGTCTGAATTGATATTTTAATCAGACATTTATGGGGTCTTTTGAGAAAGGTGGGACAAATGTACACTGCAAATTAAATTGTAAATTCTTTCTCAGCCTTTACAGCCTTATGCAGGCAAATTAAACGAAGTTGCCAATATTCTTTTTAAACTGATATACTGTTAAATCCACGGCAGAAATCACATCTGCTCTGAAAATCTTAACTGGGGATACATTCCTAAACATACTTTTATGAAGAAGAGATATAAACATCTCAAAGCTACCAAGAGTAGATAACACAGCATGATATATTTAACAACTACTGGAAAAAATGTTTAAAGAGGGAAAATACATTCCATGGCTAGATATCTATTTAATGTTTAGATAATTTGGAGAAAAGATAGAGGAATCTTCACTCCCTACTCACACAGAAATGAAACAAATGAAATTTTCATGCATATTTTACTGATTCTTTTTTGGCAGTGTACACGCAAAGATGATTTGTAGAAACCCACAGAATTTTTACTAGTATATCAATGAGCAATTATAATTGTGTTTTTTCCTTTATGAAGTCAATCCATTACAAAGGTATAACAAATTTAAAGCTCAACTCAAAGGTCATTTTTGTCTTTTCTGTGTTTTCTTTTTTTAAGGATCATCTGTTTCAACTGGAATCGCACAAAATTGAGAGAGGACGAGGCAGGTGCCCTTTTGACCCCAGTTCTTCCTTCACCTCCATTTTAATTGGTAATAATCTTTATGTCACAAACTTCATGGTCCTGTCAATCTGTCATTCTAAGTCTCTTCCTTCAGCACACCAAGGCGTTGTCAGTCTTCCTTTGCAATCTTCTATATGTCAGAGTTAATCCTCATGGTGCTGCCCACATTAATATTACATCCCAGACAGAATTAACTCTAGCAAGTGTGTCTCTCTGAAGGGAGTAAATGTTATATGACACATGCCTGAAGAGGTAATTGATTGTGGTGTAAGTTTAGAAATAGTAATTTCCCGCTTTCTTTCAAACCAAGGCAATATGTATAGTTTAGTCTTTTACACCATTGAGACAAATGCACAAAATTTACCATTTTTCATCTACTGAGACATAATCTGAACAAGCATCTTGTAAAAATGTGAACTTACCTATTTTTATATATCAAGCATTTTTTTTAATATAAATTATAGATGTTGAGATCCAAATAGATTTTTTTCACTGATACCTTCTAACAGAACTATTCAAAAATGGAGATTCTCGGTTAAAAGAGTGGATCTTATACTTGACAGTTATCAAAATAGAATTCAGTCTAAAAGTCCTGCAGTTACAGAAAGCTGGGCCGAAAAGTGCTCCTCTGTGCTTGGCTGCTAAGTATATCTGTAGGACTGGGACATTTGAAGTTGTAGCATAGCAAACCATATGTATTTTTCCTCTATAATGTTTTCCTGAAAACCTTTTGTGAGATCAAGTAAACAGTCTTGACTAAAAATAGACTGGAACAGCAGGTAAAAGGTGAAAGCTAGATGCACTTGGGGAGCAACACAGTGATTTCTGTTTTATGAAAACATAAATAAGATGAAATCTGAGCATTCAAAATGATTAGTCATTGAAAGAAAGAGCCAGAAAAAGAGGTTAAATATCAAATAAATTTTCAAATTTTCAGGGATAAAAAAGTTAGAGGATTTTAGGAATCTTTGATATTTAGTTCATATCTTAAGTTCAGACAGATAAAGCTCTGATTGTGAACTGTTTATAGCTCATGCACAGTGATGAGAAGTATTGGTCATGAGTGACAGATGTATTTTTACATGCCAGATTTATTTATTCCTTTACAATAAAAAATTGCAAGAAGAATCTTCACCAGTAATGACAAGTCTTTCAAATTGCAACAATTCATCAAAATATTGTTCATTCCCATTAAAAAAACCCCACAACATTACAGCTCAAATTCTTAAGAGTTAGTGGGTTAAGAAGCCATGAAAATCTGAAAAGACTGCTGTATTTTGACTGACCTCCCCAAACCCATGAAGCATAGATTGTTACGCTTTTCTTCCACCCTTATTTCTAAATTGTTTCTACAGTTTTTAACAGATTCCAGTCTTAGCTCAGCCTGGGAACAAAGACTCATCCCATGGAATTTGCTGTAGGCCTGAAACCTCATGGTCTAATCTTGAAGTCCTTCTCAACCTTTCTTCAGACAGAATTAAGTAAATAATTTAACCTGATCATGTTCCTACTGTGAGATCAATGTGAATTTTATTTGCTTAAATGGAATCCAGATTGTTCCACTGAGCACTTCAAGACTAATGGTTAGTACTTGTGTTTCTGGCCTATTCATTAGTGTGCCTGGATTATGGGAGGTCCTATGGATCTTCACAATTTTATCTAAAAGAGAAATGCATTAAATAAGAACCTTCCCTGATAAATATTGATCAGAGTCTTGGACATCTACTGACAAAAACTAATAAAATCAATCTCCCAAAGCTAACAATTCTGTAATGTGGCAAGACTAACAGGAGAAAATAATACATCAGATCTGATACAACACCAAAAACCAAGCAAACTTTCACTCCTTTATCAAAACTAATATGACCTGAAGAAGCTATTTAGAGGCTTTTCTTCTAGGCCTTCATTGGGAATTCTATGATTTCAAGTGATCATAGAATGTTATTTTAAAAACATAACAAAATTCTTTGTAGCTTAGTATTTTATCTATGCTTTTATATTTTTTTATGTTATTGGAATTAAACACTTAGGAAAATGTCTTATAGAAGTTTGTATTTCCATGTATTCCACTATATTCTACTAACTTCTGCTAATCAAGGACACACAGTTTACAGAATAAACAGAATTAGTGCTGCTCCTTAGACTCTAGAATGTATATCCTCTATTTCTGTAGGTGTTGATTTGAAAAGAGTAGACGATAAAGATGCAAACACAGTGAATAGTAATTAATATTTTAATTGATATTTGAAAATAAGACTGAGATCTCCAATGCCAAGTACATTCTGAAGGAATGGATGCTCCTTCATTCAGCTGAGCCCTAGTTACAGCTCATGGTGGCCATGATCCCATGACAGAATATGCACCATGCACCTTCCAGGACTAGTCTTCCAGTTTTCCATTCAACACTCGGAGGTTGTCTTCCTCTTCATACCTTCAGCTTTCTTAGAAGTGAAATTTACTCCTGGTATGGAGTCAGCATGTTCTTGGAAGCTGCACCCCAAAGCTACCTCCGCTACCCCATGTAGGTTCAACCAATGTGCACATCCTTGAAAAGATTTTATACAAACCTGTTAGCAAAGACTTTCACAGCCCAGCATTCTCTTCTTCCTAACTAAACAATTCAAAACCTACTTCCACCTCTGCAACTCACATTAACACAATAACATGGCTATTGACCAACAATGAGGATGAGACAGTCAAGGAAACTTCACACATCTCTGATAAAGGTTTAAAAGCTTTAAAAAATCTTGATCTTGAAAGATGATTTGCACCATCACTAATTAGGACCAGATTTAGATAGTTTAATTTAGTAAGAAAGACAATCTCTTGTTCTGTATCTCTTCATGTATTTCAACACATCAGTTAAAATACCCACTTCAAGAAAACAGTAATTCGTGACTTGGCTTTAAAAGTCAATATCCATGCTGTTGTAAGTTTTATTACAGGTTATCTGACCCAGTGGTAAAGTAGCTTATGATGAATTCCTCAATTTATGAACAATTAAGTTTTAGCAATTTATTGTCTGCATCAGGAAACAGAAGAGATGTTGGATGGCAGACAGGCTGTATAAAATGTATGTGTTTGGATAAATGGCATATAAAACTTTTGGACTTCTATTTCTAATGCACTCTACCATCTGCTTTTAATAGCCAAAACTATTTTTGAAATCAGATCATGCACACTGATTAACTTAGACCACACCAGCTCCTGAAAGCTCAGAAATTAGTTTATGTCTATGTTTTGTTACCTGCAATACATCACGAGCAACTATTGAAAAATCTCAGCTACATTTTTCTGGCCATTTCCACTATATTTTCTGGTTTTACAGTTTTAAAACAGTTTAATATATTTGTATCCCTTCTTTTACTCTAGATATAGAACTAAAATAAATACATTTTCTCTTAAAAAAACCAACAGAATACTCAACTGCCAGAAAGAAAAAGCAGATATGCAGAGGAAGTTTATCAGCTAAGCAATAGCTAATTCCTTAAAATTTGGGTTTTTTTTCCTACTGTAAAAAGTATCACTTCTAAAAAATGTGAATTGGTATTCTGATTTTAGTTTTCATGTGAGTAATAACTGGTTGGCAGTCAAAGAAATGCACAAGAGGTACTGCTTACGTTCTACTCATTATGTTCTACTCCTGTATTCATAACAGAGCTAGTCAACTTTGTAGAAAGTGATATATTAAGGATTTTATACAAAAAGGACTGATGATGAACAATAGCATATGTTTGCATTACATTTCAATTTCAAGCAGGTACACATGTCAACAAGAAATTAAGGAAACCAACTTCTAAGGTAGAAGCAGACTATTTATAGAAATTCCTTGTATATATTAAGCTTTTTTAAAATTAAATCACATGCTTCAATCTGTTTTACTTTAAGGGTCATCGTCTAGGAATTCTTGGATTTAGAAGAAGAACTTTGTATTTGATTTTGTTAATATTTACCTCTGAGGAAAGGGCAAAAAACCAAGTTATCTTTTAAGTGGTCCCAACTGAACTTTTATGAATTTCTTTGTTTGAAAAGAATGCTAGCTGAAAAGTATGCATGCATCACTTGAGTTAAAACTGGGTTTTGAGGTGCATGGGATGTTTTTGTTTGTTTAAATAAGGAAACAAGAAAGTTTGTGTTCTTGTTTCAGCAGGATTAACCAGGCTGTATTAAAACTTAAATTTCAGCAATTAATATGTCAAATAGATGTGAAGCTGAGGCTAGATTTGAAGAGGATGGGAGAGTTGAAGGTCTGTGAAATTGCTCAGCTGATTTTCACTGGAAGATACTCGTTTATCAGTGTGATGTGCAAGACAGAAAGAGTTAATACACAGTTGTAGCTTTTTCAATGGAGGAGAAAACAGAAGAAATCTCACAGAATTTTTCAAACCTTAACCTCAGGTTGCCTCCAAATCTAGAATTAGTCAACGCCTGTAAAAACCTGACACTGTTCCAAATTTGTAACATGGATTTACAGGATGTGCAAAAGACTATTGAAGAGGAAAAGAGAAGATCCTCTGTCAAAAGTGCAAAATATCTCAGAATTATCTTGTGCTGAGATCTTTGCCAGTCATCTGCACTTGATACTTCTCTTGCTCACACTTGATACTTTTCTTATGTTTAGTTTAGTTACACTTAAGGTTAAAAATCATGTTTAATTTCTCTATCTGTACAATATCTCTAATGGAACAATATCCTTCCAAGACTGGAACTTCCATTTTCTCCCCAGAGGTTCTCACAGATAGGTAATAACTTCCTCAGTATATGGTAAAATATCAGCAGGTTAGTTACATATACTGCCATTTATAGCTATGTCAAACAGGAAGAATAGACTTCATGTCCAACTTCTGAACATCTGTACTTATAAATGTAAATCCTGATCATTAGCAACATGTGACAAAACATTTACTCTTCATGGATGCATATTCTAAGATTCACTACGGTGTGGAAAAGATAAAAGCGTAGTGTTTTATATTACACATCACCATAATTAAAAAAAGACAAACAGCAAACAAACAAAAAACCACCACCATCAACAACAAAAACCAACCAAAAAACAACACTCAGTCTGAAATACGTTTCCAACAGAATTCTTAATGGGGGATTTTGGCTAATGTAACTCATTAATTACAATTGTGAAGATTGTTCGGAACATTATTCAGACACTGGCAAATTCTGTTGTTTAAGCAGCTCTGTGTTTAAAAAAATAAAACTCTCTATTAGTTTTGGGTAGAACTGATTCTGTAATTTATGCTTACTTTTTATTTCACTTGTATGTATTTTACACTAAATCATGACCATGTATTTTACAAGGCAATATTCATTCTTTAATGAATGTTGCCTAGGGCAGAAAAAGCCCCTACACTCAGTTCTGAATGAGCAGAGGTTTCTGAAACAACCCCAGCTGCCAAACTATAAACTTTTCAGAATCATTATTCAGACATATGGTATACCACTGAATTCATATATACCTCTTAAAAGAAACTGAAATCACACTTTGAGGGATACCAACAAGCAAAATTCTTGCTTTTGCTATAATCCTTCATAAGTACCAGCAAATGTTATTCAAATGGATCTGTCATGTTTATTTTGATCGGGGGGTAGGAGGCTGTGTCATTGAAACCTACACTCAGATTAGCCATGAACTGTCTGGCTAATAAATAACTGGAAGTTATTTATTTTCCCCTTGTGCAGTTCAATTCCTGCTATGTTATTGTCTAATATAAGGATGCCACCTAGTGACAATAGCTGTCTGCTTCTTACATTGAGTCAAAATTTCTCCTCTAAAGCTACAAGGATATGAACTATATTATTCTTAATGCTTGGTCAGCTTAGGGGAACTGCATCCATGCATAACTAAAAAGTATAAATATTTTAGGTATTTCAATAACGTAAAGTATATCCAATACCACAATTTTAGATGGGCCAGAGAGAGATAGGCTGGATTTTTGAACAAACGTGAACATAATGGACATGTGAATATATGAACAAATATGTGATCCAACTACATATAGATTTTCAATAGTTATTGGCAATCAGCATATTGTTTCTAATATTTTCCTATGCTTACTTAATTTCTGAATGCCACCTGAACCCTTTGAAAATGGGATCAAATTACTGTTCCCAAAATTTTTTCAGGAAATATCCATCACTGGTTGTGAACCATGGCTGATATCTCAGGTCCTGTCCCTACTCTTGTGAATGTTTTAAGGATATGAAAACAAGTTATTGTTGGATCAGAGAAAAATATACTGTTTTCCTTTGTCCAATGGACACTTAAACCCCTCAGCCAGCAAGTTATTACCAAACTGTAGTTATTTCAAGTAAAGTGCAACAGGTAAAGGGACCAAACAACTTGCAACTTCTCATTAGCAAGATTGGGGCATGTCTGGAAGTGCTCAGAAACAAACTACTGGTCAAAATCTTTGCACTGGTGAAAATTTTAAGTGCCAACAACGATCCCTGTAGAGCCAGGCACAAACTGAATGACAGTGAGATCTTTGAACTTAGGTGGCTGATGTGTCAGATGTTATTGTTGCAGATATGGTTAGACATTATCTTAATGTCTTCATGTTTTGCGTGTGAGTCTATCCAGAAGTCATTAAGTCAGTTTTGAAAATGAGGCCAAACCAATGAATGAAATTTAAAATTCTTGTCATCATTCTGTTCCAACTGTAAATGTTGCAGTGCTGGTAGGAACAATGTCCATCTGCTCTTTAGACCACATGTAACTTACTGAGACATCTTCTTATTTGAATTTGAGGAAATATTAATGAGCCATGTTTATAATGCAGCTCCTATCATATGTAATGAAATTAATAAGTGGAGCATTATCAAATTGTCTTGTATTGTTTTGTTTTAATGTATGGTCTGCAGGTGGTGAACTTTTTACTGGTCTCTACAGTGACTACTGGGGAAGAGATGCTGCTCTATTTCGCACCATGAGTCGCATGGCCCATCTCCGAACTGAACCCGATAGTGAGCGCCTGTTGAAAGGTATGGGAAGGAAGAGAAGGAAAAACATGGAATCAAAAGTGGTTTGGATGGCTAGAGAATTTTTGTTTAACCAAAAATTAAAATTATATTGTTCATACAAGAGTATACCCATTTGGGGATGAATTTGCTTAAACTTTTTCCATTAAATTTTTCATGAATCTCCTGCCAGAATGAACATACTGAAATCTTTACTTACATATTGGATTTAACAAGTGGAACTTTAAGTCCTTCATTTTTCACTTTAAAAATTGTTTTTAATTTATATTCTGCATAGTCTATACTATTTCATATGTCAGATAGAATTCAAATACTGTTTTAAAATTCTCTGTTTCATTAATAGGAGCTTCTACTTAGAACACTGTACACTTTTTTCCAGATGAGATCATTTTATCTATATGTTGCAATAAAACAAGTCAATTTTTGCCAAGTTGCGTAGTAAACAGATGTCATGCAATAATGGAAAAATATTGATAAACAATGATCATGCAGTTAAATGAAATAAAAAGTTAAAGAAGAAAATTAAAGTATTCCACAAGAAAAATATTGAACAGTTATGTGTTAGGAAATTTATAAATTATTTCATACTCTTCAATGTGAAATGTAACCAAATTTCAAAATGTTAAAAGTTCTGTGAAATGGAGAGTTATAATCTTGATTTGTTTTGCTTCAGAAGTATTGTAATATTTTGTCATAACATTGACCTAATTACTGCTAGTGTTTTCCAAGGAGAATCAATAATTGCCTTTTATGGTGATTCATGTGGTTAACATCATGTTTTTTGTAAAAGCACATCAGAGTTTTATCTCACATTTCAAGGCAGTTTTCTCCCAAATCAGAAGGACAGAATAGTTCTGCTGTATACTTCTTCCAGCATAAATCTGACCTCACACTTGAATTAATTTTTTTTTTTTAAATGTGTTTGGAAAATGCTTTGATATGCTTTATGACTAATACTTAAATCTTTGCTGAACCGAGTGTTTAGACTGGCTATATATGTATAGCAACAATCAGAAGGATCTTCCCAATATGTAAGTTAACTTTCTCTGCTTTTGTTTCTGGAAGATTTCATTATTTCAAATATATAGAATTCTCTAAATTATGGCCAAAATATTGTTTTTCATTTTGCCTATAGTTGAAATTTAAATTTTCAGAAAGGGAATGTTTTAAAATGTATATTAAAAACACTACAGATAATTAGCATATGCTTTATCAATGTCTTGAAATCCAATGACTGTCTTCAGAGACAACATGAAGTTAGAAAATATTTGCATTACCCACTGCTTCTTAAGAAATTATACTAATTGTAAGAAATTGTCATTTAAAGAACTTGTAAACACTTTGCTACAATTCGGTGAGATGAAATCATTCACAGCTCTGCTTGGTGTGGGGTTAAAAGGTGTACAGGCACAGACTGAAGCCTGAACTTAGATTTCAACTTTGCAGCAAAATGTGAAAACAGGAGATATTGAGAAGCTTTTTATTTGATGAAAAAAGTACACAATGCATCTTCTCTCTATGAAGTTATATGTCCATGTATCATCTATTTGCTGAAATACTAGAACTTTTTTCTTTATCTAAAAGGCTGTTTGTTCAAAGTTGACATTCTTACACCTGGTTTGTATGGGATCAGAGATAGTTATGTGAATATTAGTGCCAGGTTTTAGTTTAATCCAAAATAAAAAATATGTAAGTCCAAGAGAACAGGACTGGAAAAGGGTCTTTTTCTTGCACACATACTAAGGAATATTGATTTGCGAATTGGAGTTATAAATATAGTTTGACATCAATGTATTCCACATGTTCTATAGGTACTCACCGACAAAAAGTATATTTTTTTTCTTCTTTCTCTCACCTGTTTCATTTTAGGTATGTATCTGACTGATGGATGCTTGATTCTTTAATTTTATTTTTTTTCTTTGCCACCAGCTGATTTAAAGGATTGAAAAATAAAATAATGTTTTAATAAACTTGATTTCAATTCATTTTTGTTTTCTTTTACAGAGCCAAAATTTGTTGGCTCATACATGATCCCTGACAATGAAGACCATGATGACAACAAAGTATATTTCTTCTTTACTGAAAAAGCATTAGAGGCCGAGACAAGCACTCATGCCATATATACCAGAGTGGGACGCGTATGTGCAGTAAGTTCTTTTTTTTGATTCCCCAGCCAAGTGAAAAAGAAAGCATGCTCCTTTCTTTGATCATTCTCCCCTAGGCAAATACGACATCTGTAATATATGCAAGAGTAAGTTAAAGGTCTGAATGAAACCCCTACATCTAAACAGCCCCAAGCATTAAAAAATTCAAAAGTAATAAAAAATCTGGAGTTGAGGCTAATTTTGCTGAGGGAAGAGGGCAAAATTCAAAAATCTTGTTATTCAACTCCATCACTCTTTGTGCTGATATGTGATAATGGTAATAACACTTGCCCACAGGACTCTTACTATCCATGTTCTCAATTCAGATCAAGGCTCCATCACCCTTAGTATTGGCTGTGCGTCCAGGCCCTCTTGCGGCTCTCACAGCTGACTTAAATTGATGTCCCCTCACATTCCTGGTGACAGGACCAGTCCAGACACCAGTCCTCTCCAACATTCCCTCTTGCTTTCCCATTCTGTGAGCGAGGAGGAAACTTAACTCACAGGCATCTGTGGAAGATCAATGGTTATCATATCAGACAGCTGACTTTTGCAGACAACTGGACAGGACAAAACATATGAAACATCGGAATGTAAGAATACATTTTTTTTACTGCCAGGGTGATCGAACATTGATACAGGTTGACCAGAGTCTCCAGCCCAGGTCAAAAACTGATGGACATAGGTCTGAGCAACTACTTGAGCAATTTGCTTAAAGCAACTTAGTATGAGCAGGGCAGTTGGCCTGGAAAATCTCCAGGGTTCCCTGATAAATTCAACTATCCTGTGATTCTGTAAATTTCAAAAACATCTTTCTGATGCATGAATAATAAAAGGGGTGCAATGTCAGCCATCTGTAGAAAGTTTTACAAGCAGTAGCCAACAATTGTTTTCATTTAATCTGTCTTCTTCTCAACAGCAACTAAGAAAAATTGTGTAGATAGGAAATTAGAGCAAACAAATTGCCCAGAAAATTATTATTGCAGCCAGGCATAAGGTTTACCAGAAGGAGCATGAGGAGAGACTTTATTTCCTTCCACTACCCTACACGATTACACATTTTCCACACAGGCCATGTTCCTGGTGTGTTGATTCCATCTCTTTTTTGACTCCATGGCCCCAGACACAGGAAGGAGATCTCAAGCAGTTGCTGGAGAGGAAAACTCTTATACATTTGATCTCCCAGATTAAGCTGACCATAATTGGTCCTCTTTGAACAACCAATGAAGTTTGGGTGCATTCCTTTTCTATTAATTAAACTACAGTAAGGCAGATGAGAGAAGGTCTCCCATTCCCATTAGGACTAGAGCTGCTTGATTAAAAGAAGGAATGAGAAGTTTATTTCTTAGCATCTGATTTTGTGTCCAGAAATAATTATATTGTTTCCTCCTAACTATAGGGGATTATTATATTAAGATCTATTCCTAAAACTATTGGGCAAAAAACAAGATAAAAGTTAAAAATCTTCTCTCACTTCAATGTACATTATGTCACATATGCTCACTAGCATACTGCCTATTACAATTTCTTAAGGAATATTCATGTATTACTTTAAAAAAAGTACTCAAAGTACCAAATTGCAGCCTAAGACATTAATGTTCCAAAGCCAGTCTACTTTCTGAATTCAAGCCTGCATCAAGATCAGAAGTAGGATTATTTGGCCTGTGTTCTGGTAGACACTGTTCTGATAGTCTGAATATATTATTTTAATTGTTCCCTATAATCTGAAATATATCCATTTGAATGTCTTATCTCTAGCCATGGGTTAAACCAAAATCACACAGAATTTTCTCTTGCACTTCTCCAAAAACTCAAAATGCTTTGTCATTCAGACATTAACTTCAAATACATATTCAAATTTGATTTAAAAAATACAAAAAATTGCTAGCTCATGATTCAAGGTCTGTGGGGTTTTTTTTTTCAGCTTTTACATTCTCATCTGGGCTGTAACAAGTTTTTCAATGCAGAGGCACTGACTGTATATTTCTGCTCTTCTGAGGAAAACACATCTCTGGTTTTGTAAGATCCCAATCTAAAGCTGAGGAAAATAATTATTTCAGTAGCTAAGAGTGAAGTTGCAAGAGTACTTTTGCAAGCCTTGAACAGAGCCACAGTCTAACAGAACATAAGGCTTTAAGGATACTACCCAAAGGTTACAGAGTACAATTAATAAGTAGTGTTAAATGCCTCCTTTTTTTCAGAGTCCAACAGTCGCAACAGCACAAAAAGATGAGACAGTCATATCAAAGCAGGAATTATTTAAAGGTGTTGAGAAATCATTAGAGCACCACATAGACATTTGCCTCAGACTTGCCCCAGCTGCACTAGCTCTACACAGTGCTTCAGTTCCCAAATGTGTTGATCTAAACCTGCACTGAGCTCCTAAAGCAAAACTAAACTTTGCTAACATACTCAGTACATCCAGCTAACGAAAATGAGAAATAAAAGAGCTTTACCTCAGCTGTATCGTTAAAACTATCCATGGATGTGGTACAGAATAAAAAAATTCATATAAACCCACAGCTCTTAATGAGACCTGGATTTGATCAGTGGAATCCTACTTGAAAACTGACTCCAGAGATATAATACTAGTAATAGACATGTGGTTTGAAAATGCATGCATTTGACATTAAAAGATACAATAAGCAGTTAATGCAGCAGAGATGTTTGTGCTTCTAGACTTATTCAAATTATCATTGGCATTTGTTTCTTTCTATGCAGAATGATATGGGAGGCCAGCGAATGCTCGTGAATAAATGGAGCACTTTCCTGAAAACCAGGCTAGTTTGCTCTGTGCCTGGGAGAAATGGAATTGATACATATTTCGATGAATTAGGTAAACATCTTAGACTGCGATAAACTTAAAACCGTCATACAAAGCATATACTTTCATGATAAAACATCTTACTGTCAAATATTGTATTAATAGTGAGTTGCTGTTAGTGTTTTGTTTGCAACGTATATGAAGGTCTACACATATGGACCTGACTATTGTCTATTATGACTTTATTTATTGCATCTCTTTTAAAGATTGCTTTTAAAATCTGCATAAAATTAAATAACACATATAAGTAAAATAGGATTACACTTTTAACAAGCAATAAAGTTTCTCTTTTGGGCTGAGAAAAGTACTTTGCTACAATAACATTTCATTTAAATTTTACAGAGGATGTGTTTTTGCTGCAAACTCGTGATAACAAAAATCCGGTGATATTTGGCCTCTTCAATACTACAAGGTAAACAACTATAAGAAATAATAGCAGCAATAGAGGAATGTTTGAACATCCTATTGAAGACATAGAAGCTGCATGATAAATATCCCTTAGTAAATATATAGTAAACAATTTAATCCCTGTTCTATTCACCATGGGCTTCCTTGTTAATGTAAGAACTACTCTGTGACACTTGGGAGCTTGGAGTCTCATTCAGTTATCCAGTCCATCTGGATCATAAATTAATTAAATGTTTCTGCACTTGAAAATTTCCTGGTGCTCAAGCACAGGCACTCCTGCATGCTTCCAACAAAAGCAGCTATCTCTCAGAGCTATTTGTCTTCTTTTACAAGCTCCACTGTAATTCAAGTTTAAGTAGATAGGGGTTTAAATTCCCTAACTTCTTAGTGAAGCCTAAAACACCGGCTATGATGTTGCTGGTGGGCTCCTTTTCCACAGCAGCTCGGTTCAAGTGCAAGCATGTACTACCTGTTTCTTGGAGATCTGACTGTTTGTTCAGGATGTAATTGGTAGAGAAGAGTAACTGTGCTTTTTCTACTATTTCACTCTCCTGAATTATTGTTTTGGAATAAAGCAAGACAAATCTGGTGCTCTAGGATGCGCCAAGCATTTCCTACTGGCTCCCTATGCCAATAGAGAGAGATGCACACCTAACTAAAATTATCTGAATCTCCTTCTGGAGTCTTCAGAGGTAATTTCTTTGTAAAGAGCACTGATGTTTGTTTAAAAAATAATGAATTACTTCTCTGGAACTAAGTGTATAATATTTAAAAGTAAAAAAGGATACTTTTGTGTGGACTGATCTACATAGAGTGATCTTTATGATCTAATAGCACCAATCAGCATTCCCACTCAATGTAAAGAGACTCCTGTTCATTTCAGTGAGCATTGGATGATTCCTATCTTTCCAACATAAAAACATCAGGAAAAATCTTAGAGAAGTGGTTAACTGGGTCACTAATGGTTAATAGGTCACTAATCAAGACCTGAGTTGAGCTCATTGCACTTCCTCTGTGTTTATAAACAAGTAATTTAGAGCCTGTGTTCATCATTTTTCTGATGATTTGGCATAACTACATGGAGCTTCCTCAGATAAATATTACAAATATAAACATATTAAAGACTTTGTAAAGACAAGCATATAGGAAGTAATAAGTAATTTTTTTCCCTGAATACTGTTGAAATGTGACTTATTTTTAACTACACAATAATACCAGTATTATATGTACAGAATGTGACATTTTGCTTTAATAATATATTTGAATTTTACTTTATAGCAATATATTTAGAGGATATGCTGTATGTGTTTACCACATGGCAAGTGTCCGAGCAGCTTTCAATGGACCATATGCTCATAAAGAAGGACCTGAGTACCACTGGGCTTTATACGAAGGAAAAGTACCTTATCCTAGGCCCGGTTCAGTAAGTAGAATCTATTTTCCATTTATTTACTGTATAAATGAATCCAGAAAGAAAAAGCAGACTGCTGCTAATGTAGAAATCTTTCTGGCTTCACAATCCAGGATATATTTATATCTATATCTATATCTATATCTATATCTATATCTATCTATATCTATATTTATAAACATACTCTAGCATCACCTGCATTGAGCACGAGTTTTTTTCTAATGGAATTTTCTGGTGAACGGGTTGTTCCTACTGAATTCACTTGAGAAAATAAAGCTGGGATGAACTAAAAATATGTATCTGTATTTACAAAAGTATTTTCCAATGTAAATAAGCTTATTACTGGTAAAAAGCAAGCTTACACAAGGCAATTCACTTTCCTTCTATTGCCTACTGAAACCAGGGCATTTAACAAGGAAGAAAATAAAAAGATGATCCACTATTTCAAGATCAGATTGTTCTGGTTCCTTTTTTCCACCTCTTTTTCAAAAATAATCAAATTTCAACATTTCAAGAATTTAGATCAGTGCACAAGTTAGAAATGAGACACAGATTTTAAGAAAAGTAACTAATCAGAATAAGCACATTATCAGATAATGAGTAAATTCTCTATCACTGATCCTTCTCTCAGGACTGGTTCTTTCTAGAAGCAATGGTCTAGCATCCTCACAACTCTATGGTTTGCTTTCAGACATCACAGACTGAGATTTTATTAGCCTCCAATCAGGTTCCTGAGCTTATTAACATTCTTTTTCTGTACCCTTTACAAAGACTATAAAAATATTAAAACAATGTGGCAAAGAACCAAACTCAGCAAAATCTCTCACGCTTTTTGATAATTTTCATGAGTTTCTTTACTAACTATTTTTTTTCCAATGGATATTAGGTGAAGAAAAGATACAAGATGTTTTATGAAAATTCAATTAATCTTGCAACTATTGTAGCAACTGAGCAGGTGCTGTCATTCAGAGAGGTGTTTCTGACTGGTGCTTAGATTTTTGACTTGGTAAACAGAAATTCTGGAGGAAATCACAAGCACATTACTTAGAGACAAGTAATTGATTTCCACAAGGAATTCTTAATTTCTATGTTGATTTCTCAAAGGCATCACAAGAAATTTTCATCTCAAACTCTTTTCCTGGTTCAGTCCCTTTTTAGGTGTTTCTGAAGTTTCTATCCCTGTAGTATCTTAGTCCAGGATTTTCCTGTCCCAGCTCAGGGGGTGAGGAGAGCAGTCCCTCCTCCTGTTCTTGTCAGTGCAGCTAAGGTTGCCCTTTGCTTTTCAGGGGCCCAGCAGCATCTCAGAGATGGGATGCAACCAGGTCCTCCCTCACCTTCCCCTTCTTGTTGCAAGTAAGGAGTTATCCCACAGCAGGCAATGCTGGGCCAACCTAGAGAAGCACCACATCCAGGGCTTCTTCTGCTCCCTGTAATTTTGGGGAATGCAGCTACTCACCCACCCATGGCTATTGCCATCTCTTGCAAAGCTACCTTTGTTTATACTCACTGAAGGTCTATCCCTTATCATGTTGCAGATGCAGACATTTCTAATAGCAGTTTGGCTAACCCCCCCAGACCCTCAGCTCTCACACTTCAACTCTTCTCACAGGACAGGGCTCGCTCTCTTAATGGTGGAATAGGCAGTTGCTAGAGCGTTACCTTCAGTGTTATTTTCCCCTTCCTAACTGAATCAATATCCTCTTTTATACTATAAGCACTCATTTGCAAAAAGAAACATTATGTACGATTCATTTATCACAGAAATGAGAGGTGAAAAGGCGTATTAGCTTATCAAGTCCATGCCAGTACATCCATTCTCCCTGCAGTATGATTTCAAATGTGTGTACTCTCTCATTCTAAATGAATGTTTTCCTTTAATTCTCTTGGGGTTAGACATTTAAGTCAAAATGCTGAAGTGGATGCTCCAAAAAAGAGATTATCTGGGATTTAAGTACTATGAATACAATTTGACCATCTTGGCCAATAAGCTACCGCTGTAGCAGTGCTGACATCAGTACCAAATGGCTTTTAATTTGTTTGATGTGGATCAAAGTCATTGATGTTGAATCAGTACAGGAAAACAGATAAGTAAATTACCAAATTTTGAGCAGAACGGTCAAATTCAAATGAATTATTTGACACTTTGTATAGAAAATTTACAGTTTTTACAGTTTTACCAAATAATGAGAAATTACCATGCATGGATTGCAGAATGGCTGCATATTTTGCAAAGATGATATGGTCCAAACTCCGTGTTATTCTTTTTTTTTCTTTTCAGGCAATAGAACACCTCACATATGTTATTTGCACTGGTATTAAACACAGGAAGGAATGCATATTACTGACTACAATCATTATCTTAATATCACCTAACACTGAAGATTAAATGTTTTGAGGAGTTTTTTTTTGGCAAGAAGGAGAGAACACTGAGCCAACATTTCAGCATGGTTGACAGTGATCTACAGAAATGTTGCCCTAAGTTCCACTCATTTTCAATGCTTCTCTCCCTTGGCTCTGAATGGTCACATTTGGGGCAGCCTGGTCTGTTGCCTGCCCAACAGGCAAGGCATAGGAGCCAAAACAGATGTACAAGAAAAGAACAAGTATTTTTTCACAATGTCATGGAACAAGTTAGCTGAGGAACCAGGTCTTTCCTGTATGCAGATCCATTTAATCATGTTTATTGTGATTAAATCTGTATGTTGCAAAGCGCATCAGAGGGTGAAGTAGCTAGCTGTGCCAGCTAACAGGGGATCAATTGATTCATTTTTGGCTGCTTATTTAGGGCACAGTTTAGAGATCTTTTCAGTGCTTTTCCAGTAGCATGAAGAGGGAGCATGTTTTGGATTGTAGCCCACAGTGTTAGGTTTCATACTCCAAAGAAAAGGTTAGCATATTGGTAAACTGAATCCCACTACTTTTCCCATTACAAGTGTGACAGTGTCAAGAGGCCGAAAATAACCTACTATTAGGCATCTCTGAGAGTCAGCACTCTTTGATCTTAGCTATCGAATGGGTAAAGATGTAGTCTATAAGGAATGAGAGTACAGTTTAAAGCTAAATAAAGAGAAAGCTACCAGTTCTGACTCTGCAATCTGGTTGTTCTCTGGTTTGCTTGAAGCTCTGCTTCTGCTATAATCTCTGCTCCTGCCATAATCTCTGCTCCTGTTTTGTGATTTATTTAGTTCATTTAGACTGTGACGCTTCTGGGAATGACATCAGTTACCTCAAAAGTAGTGTTGATAAACTTCAGAGACAGCTGCATCTACTGTTTCGTTTCTAGACTACTTGATTTTACTTAATTAAAAATGAAAAGCCTGTGAAGGATTATTTTTATTAAATCTCTCCAGGGCTAGAAATTTGCAAAGGGAACGTGGCAATGCCTATTCTCTTCATAAACTGTGCAGTGCATGGAAAGCAGAGGCTTAGCCTGTCTTCATACTCCAGCTCTGTCTCTTTATTGCAAACAGCCACTGAAATCCCATCACCAGGTTGATTAGACAATTACTTTAAAGCCAACACTGAACAAATACTTTCTTGTAGCTAAGCCCAAAAAGTGGAAACAAACGTTGCCCCAGTTGACAAGTGCAAGAGTTTGTTATTGTAAATTACAGTTGACCACAAGTTTAAAATTGCTGTTTCCAGTAAACATAAAGAATATTTTATTTCATTTTATTGATTGAAAAACCCAATTTAAATGGGGAAAGGCTGCTACTGTGGCTTTGCTTGAAATGCTTCTTAAAACCACACTGTCTTATGAATATGTGGAGAAAGTAAAGAGTTACTGAGATATTTTCAACTTGATCATAAATGGTTTCAATTAGATATCATGAAGCAAATTGGAAACGTAGACTCTATGTTCAGTTAGAGAACACTATACCCTTTGCAAAACAGTCTAAAATTAACTTCTCAGTTTAATGCATTAAATTATCCATAATTGCACATTTGACCAAAGGAGTAAGCCTCTTTTAATCAATCATTGACATAAAGTGTATTTGCTTTGCAAAACAGTAGATTGATCAATGCAAACATTGGTATTTCAAGTTAAACTGTGATATATAATACTGTCATTGTGAGTTACGAATTAGAATCAAAGGCAATACTGTTAGAATGCCTAAGATCAAGAATTATTGCTGGCATAATTTTTGAATGAGGCTTTGAGTAACTGTGTATAGTGCAAGTTGTCCCTGCCTATGTCAGAGGGGTTGGAACTAGGTATATCTTTAAGGTCCCTTCCAAGTCTAATCATTCTATGATTCTATGATTTTAAGTGTGCTTAGTTTCTTATAGTAACACATTTTGCAATCAGAAGTAATTAGACTAGAGATTGGTTTCAAGCATTAGTATACTACTGATTTTACATGGCTGTCCCTCTACCTGGATAGGAAACCACTTTCTCCTAACTCTGTCAATGGCCATTCTGATCAAATCTTCAATATAAGTTTGGGGAAGACATAAGCACTATGCTTTTTTGTTAAAATCTAAGTGTCACTATTTAATTCTGCTTTTAGTATGCCAGGGAGGAAGGAGCCCTCCTTCTTTCTAAACATGACGCCAAGGCTTTGTTATGCATTCCCTTTCTTGGCTTCTCATGATCGATAATCCATCCATATGCACAAAGCATTGAGTTCACTGTCTCAATTCCTGCCATGGTCTTCTGTGCCTGTTGTTATGTCAGGTTTTCTGTAGACTTGTAATTACCCCTGAAAGCATGACTTGTCTCTGGCAATGTATTTGACAAACCTTCAGGATAATCTATATTTTCTGGTTTTGCAGTGTGCCAGTAAGGTGAATGGTGGTTTGTACACCACTACCAAAGACTATCCTGATGAAGCTGTCCATTTTGCCAGGAGTCATCCACTGATGTATCAGCCCATCAAGCCTGTTCATAAGAGGCCAATACTAGTTAAAACAGATGGAAAGTACAATCTTAAACAAATAGCAGTGGACAGAGTGGAAGCCGAAGATGGGCAATATGATGTCTTGTTCATTGGCACAGGTAAATTAAGAAAACGCAAGGAAGAAAATTGATTTAATAGGTCTTTTTTTCCTTCAGGATGAATGAAATTGTGTAGAGTCCAAGAAAAATAAATCGATACCACATTCCTCATTAATAATCATTCTTTGTATGACTTCAACTTAAGTTGCCAGTCTTCAACATAAAGAAGAATTTAGTCATTCTAGAAATGTGTTTCACTGTGCTGATAACATTATATAGAAACATAATGTTAGGAACAGACCAGGATGAAAAGCTTAAGTATAGGACTCAGGGTTTTTTGCGGGTTTGGGGTTTTTTTTTGGTTGTTTTTTTTATTTTCCACACAAGAAGCTTAAATTAAATTCCTGCATGACTGGCTTTATTTTTAAAGCTTCAAAAATCATGTATATGAGCATAGTTTTAAGCTGCGACCTAGACTCTGAGAGAAATAGAGGTGATTTTCAGAAATATCAGTTCAAGTTACTGACTTTATTTAAAAGTTTGTTTTCACTAATTCTGGAGACTTGCTGATACTGTTAAAAAGCAACCGTCAGCTTCCAGACTTGAGTTGCAACACAGATGAAGGAAGGAAGGAAGAAAGAAATACCCTCGATCTTAAAAAGAAACTCTTAGACATTTTCTGCCAAGTTTTCTTGTCTGTTTTTTTTTTTTTTTTTTCCTGTCTTTATAAGGTACATAGAGCTTGTTGAGAAAAGATGTTTTTAAACCTCTAACAAAAAATATGAACAAGTTAAAATATATCATAGACCTGACCTAACTCTAAGAAGCCAGAGAAAAAACACACATTCTAATGGCATTTGAAAAACAAGAAAACATAAGAAAATAAGAGGAAAGTTTGGAACAAGTCAAGACATTAGTCACATCTAATCTGCTTGGAAAAAATCCAGGGATTCATGCGTTCACATTTTATCAATTTAACAACAGGAGTGGTATCACAAATCATTTTGACCATTTGTCTAGGAAAGAAGTTGCAGTGAATTATTATTTACTAATGAAATTCCTCTGATAAGCACATTTCAGTGTTGAGAACACTCAAAAGAAACATGCTTGTAGAACAGCAAAGGTTTATTTATATTAATATTCGTTTCTAAGCTTTAAAATTACCTCAATATGGTCTCAGTATTGTATTTTGTGTGGTCTATAAAGCATTGTGCCACGTGTCACTTATTTCTCTACAATAGATTTTATAACACTGACTAGAATTTTCATATTTTCTATTTGCATTTGTGATCGAGGCATTGTATCAAACACACTTGTACACGAGTCCTCCATTCAGCAAAGTGGAATCCAAAGGGACTTGAGTGTCTGCTTTAGAGTTTTGCTGGACTGGCACCCAACAGCTGCTTAGTCTTCTCCAGATGTCTAGTCTCAGGTGACAAGAAATCCCAGCATAGGAATTTGGGCTTTGGAAACTCTAAAATGAACCCTGCAATCTCTGTTCTGGCAAAGTTCCCATCAAAAACCTCATTGATTCTCTTGGCTATATAATGTTAGGAAGGGTTAATCTTTTTTTTATCTGAGTACAACACCTGGTGTGTAACATAAGAAAACAGGGTCTTACAGCCAAGTTTTCTTAGAGTAGCAGTGCAGTTTAGAAAGGTTCATCAAAGGCAAAGTCTCAACGTCAGGGCTAACTTTCACATGTCTGTCAGCAGGATTTGAAGGGGGACTGAATTATGAAAATCAGAGCTCAGAGTTTCTTTTTACAGTTCCATCAGAAAATGGATGCCTTTGATTACATATTCTCTTTGAGAAGTAGTGTATGACCCCAGTTTAGTGGTTCCTCTTTACGTTTGCCCCTTTGATCTTTTTCCTGAACATATTTTCCAGTGATTGTCTGCTCAATATTTCCCCTGTAAATCAAAGGTGACTGAAAGTAACAGAAGAAAGGATGTGATATTTGTCATTGTTGATGACAGATTTTCAGATTAGGGAAAACAAGACTATTCTATCAAGAGTCAGCAAGACAAAGTTGAAGTGGTGGATGACCAGATGCTATTCATGTGTTTTAATTTCCTGCAAGAGTTATACTGACAGAGAGGATGAAAGATCTAAACTCCAGTGTACCTTAGACTTTTTGAATGTGCAGCTTTTTTTTTTTTGGGGGATCACCTTCATTGGATTAACACCTTCAGCTAAACAGAAGCTCAGTTTTTCCCTGAAAGATGATGGGAACCTTGGACAATGAAACCCTTAAGGTGTTTGTCTGCTTGCCTGGAGGAACGGAGCTGCTGCCAGCAATTAAGGATAGTTAGTAATTTCCTAACTAGTGTTAACATTCAGATCCTATCATTTAAACCTCTCTACACTCTCTTGGCTTTATGGAATCAGTTCCTGCTCACTCTCATTTCTTTTTCTGAAATTTGGTCACCCTCTTTGATCTTTTTGCAGATCACCAAAGGGGTTACAACCCAGAGTTTTAAAAATGCAAGTCAATTAATCATATAGCTCAGGGGTGTCTCAATTGACTCTTATTTGCCAGGGATAAACTGTCAAATGTGTTTATTTTCTAAGAGTAGGACCCCCTCATCAATAAAAGCAATATTCAACTACCTGTACAGATTTATAGATTTCTATCCAGTATCAGTTTGAAGAAGTCATTTAATGTATTTGAAGGCCACAAAAAAGTTTCCACCAATTATAACCTTTAGTTTTGTTTTGTTTTGTTTTTTGTATAAATTTATTTCCAGATAATGGAATTGTGCTGAAAGTCATTACAATTTACAATCAAGAGACAGAATCAATGGAAGAAGTGATTCTTGAAGAGCTGCAAGTATTCAAGGTGAACTGTGCTATATATGAAGCATATATGTAACTGTCTAAAATTTTCTGTAGAATAAAAATATTAAAAAAGCTACCTGAATACAGTTAAATCTAGAATAGCTGTGTGCAAGAAATTTTCTAATTATTTAGTTATTTTATGATAGGAAATATTCATTTTCATTTAAAGTTTTTCTGAAATGGTTGTAGCCCAATTACTGAAACATATGGCAGCAAACCAGGACTACTGTCTTTCTGCTTACATGCTTGGTGGTTTTAGTGTGACTATCAATTAAGAACTTACTACATTTAATTTAATTTTCCTCTCATATCCAATTAAGTATTTCAAAAATTATAAATGCATGGACAAAAATGTGCCTACTACAATCTTGAAAGCTTAAATGAGGTCCAGATAGAGAAAGTCCAATACTCAGAAAGAGTGAATTGATTAATCTGTCTTTACAGTGGGAAAACTTGAATCCTAGTGAGGCAAAACTGCATTCTGTTGAAGAATTCTGCTAATGAACCCATGACTAAAGCTCAGTATTTCGCATGTGGCAAAGCTAATATAATGAATAATAATCTGCTCTGGTGAGAATCTGTGTGCAGGTCTGGAGCCCTCAATATAAGAAGGACATAGACTTGATGGAACGGGTCCAGAGGAGGGCCACAAAAATGATTAGGGGGTTAGAGCACCTCTGCTACGAGGACAGGCTGAGNNTTAGGAACAAGTTCTTTACTATGAGGGTAGTGGAGCACTGAAACAGGTTGCCCAGGGAGGTGGTTGAGGCCCCTTCCCTGGAGACATTCAAGGTGAGGCTCGATGAGGCCCTGGGCAACCTGGTCTAGTCGGAGGTGTCCCTGTGACTGCAGGAGGATCAGACTAGATAACCTTTGAAGTTCCCTTCTGGCCCAGATGATTCTATGATTCTATTCTATGAAATGCTCTTAGTGAGTATTCCCATCATGCCATGTCAGCCACATTGAGTAGGAGGGTAACCTACTTGGAACCATAGGCCAAATCTGGCATCCAAAAATAGATATTTAAATATAGTACCTGCATTTCAAATTGACTTATTGCCTGGGGGGAAAATCATGGAAATTGGCCCTCTTGATAAAGTTGGTTTTCAATAGACCTATTAGGAGGTATGTCTTGCCATTGCTACAGGAAATCTGAGCAGAGAGCAGAGAGGAAAATGGTAAGAGAAGGAATTCCTGCTATTTTTATCTTATCTTTAATGAACGTTTTGTTATAAAGAACACTCCACTTATCACTCTCAAGTAGGACAAAAGAGATTCAGTGGTGGCAAGAGCTGATGTCATGTTTGACAGGGAAATTTTAGTGTTCCTGTGGCTCAGATAATCCTGAATTAAGTGTTGGCTGGTTGTTTTCAAATTAACTCTTTTAAAGCAATACTTCTGAAACTCACAATTTCTTCACATCTTTCTGTAACAGAAGAACTTAAAGAAAGTCAAAGTTTCTAACAAAACTGGATATAATAATAAATACCATCACTATTTTACCTAATTTTTTGTCATAGCAAAAATGTATTCTTTTTCATAAGCAATGAAATATTTCTTATTTCCTAGGTGCCTCTTCCTATTATTTCTATGGAAATCTCTTCAAAAAGGGTAAGTATTTGACAAGTTTGAAATGTGAAGATTGTATATCAACTGTAATTAAGCTATAAACTCTATAGAGATAGTTATATATATTGATAGATGGACAGACGAACATCATCTATAATGTGGTCTGGTTTTATACATTCCTTTTGTAATATAAACTTACAGTTACATCCTCTGTTCCTTTATGAAACATTTATATTTTTCAGTTCTAATGTTAAGTCTCCTTAGTTCCCACCAGCATTCTTATCAAAGCAAGTAAAACCCAATCTGTTTCATGCGTTACTACCATAGTAATCAGAGTAGGGATTACCTTGGTGGATATGGCAACTCATAGAAAAGTTCCCTGCTGATAAATGCAGCCAGACTGCAGCACCAGACTGGTATCCCCTGGGGATACCAGTGTAGAACACCTTACTGTATAAAAAGTAAAGTAATCTTCCTCCATTACATCAAGGACCCAAGAGGATGGCTAACTCTAATAATTCAAGAAATATCTGGAAAATCTGAAGAATATTGTCAAAAAGCTACCAGAGCAATCCAGTGGTTGGAGAACAAACCATCTTGTGAGAAGTAAAAGTAGCTTAACTTTTTCGAGATATCAAAGACTTAGAGAAAACAGGATAGCCAGATATAAAATTTTACCAAACATAGTGGCTACTTAGTGTATGTGTATAGCGATTCTTGAACAATGATGGCAAAGCAGTATCTAGATTAAATAACCAAGTTCAGCTTTTTGAACCTAGATAAACTTAATCTTGAAATAGGATGCAGTTTTCTGGTACTAAGGACAATTAAGTGCTGGAATACATGTAAAGGACTGGGTTGGCATCAAGTAATTTTTTCTTTAAAATGAGATCTGTAAGAAGAAGTATAACTTAAATGAATTTATGTGAAAAAAAATTATGTAGCTTCTCTATTCTAGCATTTTGGTTGGTCTTTTGACCTAAGATTTTGTGAGCCTGTGCAGGTTTGCCTCAATATCCTTATATCACTAACCAGTCTTCACTAAGTCAGTGGTACAATAAAATATCCTGTTTCAAGGTCGAGCTAGTTATCTGCAAAGGCTGGGAAGGAATGTTCTTCTTTGATGTTCAGTTGGCTAGATATCAGATGCTTTTTGCTCTTCTGTGATGAACCAAGACATAGAGTAGTCTTTACCCCTGCTAAAAGATGAAAGAGAAAAATCTCATCTTGTATGTCTCATTGAAACTGTTGTTCATGTCTTCTGGGTCAATCACATGGCAGCCTTTACAGACAAGAAAGAATTCCTCTCAAGCATGGATCCTAGGTTTCTTCTTCATTCCAGCTGGCAGATTGAGTTCCTGCTATCACCTACTTTATCTCAGCTGAAAAAGTCTTCAAGAATTGCTGTTACCTGTCTCTCCTAGTCTTTTCTTCTGGCATTTCTAAGAGTAAAATTTTTGTGACCTAACCAAGAAGTGTAATTCAGAACAAAAATGAACGATCTGGATTAAATTTTGTGTTTTGTGATAGGAAGCCAGACTAAATGAGCTTCCTGTATTTTCCATCTTTAAGAGTTTTAAAATAACAGATTTTGAAAACTTGGTCTAAAAGTGGGAGTTATGGACTAAGATTGGCCATTAGGATAAGAACAGTTTGGATATTCATTCGGAATCCTTTTTTCTGACTGGTAAACCATGCTAGTGAGCCATGCATAAGCAGTTCCTATTGCAGCACGCACTACGTATTTCTGTGTTCACTCCATTTACATTCACCTGCGACAAAATTTCTTATCAAATCCCTGTAAATTCAAGTTATTCTCTTCTGAATTTATTATACCAGCAACTCATGAATCAGATTGATTGTCTTTCACTTGATTTGAAAAGGATATTTCGGTGAAGTCAGAACATTCAAACAGTCTTAGCACTAATGCTGAAAAAAAACCCCAAATCCTACAAATAAATATGAGAGAAGCACATTGGGACCGATTAATTTGTAAAAAAATACTGCACAGCACCAGGAAAAAACAAATCTCAGTTGTGCACTAAGGGATTACACAAATCATAGTACATGTGCATATACATATAGTGCATGTGTATATGTGCTCATATTCTAAGTATCCACACCAAGACTTAAATTTACTTGAAAACTCCCATTTTATGATTGAGATTGCTTAAAAGTTTTGCAAAATTGAACTTCTTTGTTTAAAGTCTTTCATGTTGAGATTTTTGGGTTTGTTTTGCAGACCTGTTAGGTGACACAGAAGTATAAAAAGGGAGGCATTGAAAGTATCTTGAGGAAGAAAAAGAAATTAAATCCCTGACTATTCAAACACAAAGCTTACAAAGCTGAAAGTTCAGAAGTGAGGAAATGCCAAAGTAAACTTGTTCATTTTACTTTCTTTCTGCTCCTCTGTCCTCATGCAAGAGACTCAGTCTGTAATCAGATATTTTGCTATAGAGTAACTCTGCCTCCCTCAGGGCACAGGCTGGATGCACATTTGGCAAGCAATGATAAAGTAATGTTTTTTAATAACCCCATTGGTAACAGAAGTTTTAGTGGAAGTTCTAGGAATTTAATCACAGGTGGTGTATTTTTTCCAGCAACAGCTCTACGTTGGATCTGAGTCTGTCATAGCTCAAGTGAAGTTCCACCAGTGTGACATGTATGGCACGGCCTGTGCTGATTGTTGCCTCGCTCGGGATCCATACTGTGCTTGGGATGGCATCTCCTGCTCCCGATACTATCCCACAGGAATGCAGGCAAAGAGGTGAGAACTGCTGCTTTCCATGTCATCCTTTTTGCAAAATACCTATGTAAAGAGTTCCTACCACAACACAAAGTATTTCATATCCCCCCCTCATAAAAATAACTGAGCACTGAGAAGATATGTTAGATGCCAATTTATTAGCACAATCTTAGGGGATTGCAAAGTCACCAAATTGACAGGCTGGCATAAACCAGTACAGTACCAGGAATATTTTTATGAATGAAGCAAATTCACTTAGTAGTTATTTGCAGCAAGTTTTAAACAAACCTCAATTTCCTTATATATCTCCTGGTGCACAGAGGATTTGCTACAACTTCAGAGACCTATTTTGGTAGAATTATACAACAAATACATCCCACTGAAACAAAATATACAATGGAATTTCCAAAAAAGCAAAGAAAAATCTTTATTAATAGTCAAATACATTCACTAACCAAAAAGAAAACAGACCATCTACAAAAGCTAAGGTGAGGCTTAGGCTTTCTTCAGTGAATTTATCAAGAAAAGTTACTCTAGAGGCCAGTTCAAAGCACAAATGTAATTCAGGTGCTTTAATTCTTCCCTTGGGTAGAATTCTCCTCTCTGTCACCATTCCCTTACTCATGGCTCTTGGCCTTCACTCTTGTGCAGTAATTTCCCATATACCTGTCACCTTCACTCTCAAACGCAAATTCTCCAATTCAGCTACACATATGCTTGATCAAGCATCTAGACCATGCATATCCAGACTTTTAATCCAGACTTTTTCACAAAGTTTTGTCAGCTTTGCCATCAGAGAGAGTGATTTCTAGCCTTAGCAGCAAAACTTTGGTAATGTATCATTCAAATCCTTTCTGGCTTTTTTTTTTTTTTTTACATTTACTGTTTCTGCAAAGATATGTTTATACATATTAGAAATACATGGACTGCAAAAATTAGAAAAAATTGAGTAATTTTTGGAGACAGTTTTGAAAAAACAGTGGAGATGATTCAGTCAAAACCAAGTCCTAATATCTCAAACAGGAAAAAAAAACAGGAAACTGGGTGTTTATTTATTTTTTTTTGTCCTGCACACCTTATCTTTCCATGAACCCAGATGCACTCAAACCAAATGCACTGCTGACTGCAGCCAGGCACAACAGACATTTTTGTGGATTTGTCTAAAAGATAATAAACACAGTCATGTTACATTGGGTAACATGACTTTTTGGATAATGCACATAAAAAAGTAAAAATAAGAAATATAACCAACGACTCAGTGTAATTAAGAATCTCTTAGACTTATTACACTAAGATATAGGTTAATCCAAGTAGGAAATCTACACCACTTTTACAAGCAGGATCATATAGACTTCTGCTCTTGCAGACCTAAGAGAAGAAGTGGGTTCTGGCTGTTTGGTCAATGTGAGAAGATTCTGGATAAAATTTTCAGGCCCCAGATTAAGAAAGATGAGCAGCTATATAGTGGACCGGGAGATTAATTTCCTGCAGTAGGAAGTAGAAATTGGATTATCATAATCATAAAGCATTTAGGCTACTCAACTAAGTCATTCAGGGAAGGGGTCATTTGGGGGTTTTTAAAAATTTCCTACCAACCTGCTAGGACTGTATTAGCATTTACGTTGGTCTGCAGGCCACTTATTGTCTAAGGGAAGATAAGAGAAACTCACTCGGTCCTGAACTCTGTTATACATTTTTAGCATATTTCTCACCTAAGACAATTTCCAGAGCAGCAGCCCTTAAGTCCCCTGATACACACATTTATCCAGGGTTGAGTGATATGGGCAGCACTCCAGGCACCTTCCTATGCCTTACCTCCTCAACATTCAGCAGGTCAGTCTCTAAAAGAAGAAAATGCTGTTGTTATCATCCTCCTTCTCTTAAGATAAGCGCTACAGCAGTGGAGAAGGGATTTGCACTCAATTGAATGTTCTTGAACTCTGCAAAACTTGTTTTACATGTAAGAGTATGGGGAACAGCCAGGAATAGCAAATAATGTTGAGAAGGACGGATGGCATTTGCTTTGTTCACTTTAACTCATAGCTGGCTCTCAGAGCCTTTTAAAGTGGTGAGCTTACATTAGCTGTGTGGTACATGTAGAGACAAGGAAAGCTATTCAGGACATATTATGGAAGTTGTTTTAAGTTCCCTCCTGCTGGGTACCAGATGGAGATCACTGCTGGAAAAGGCAACTCTCAGTAGACAACACGGAGTTTTCTGATACTAAGCAACCCTGAGCAGGCAATAAGCCTGCCATGGCTGCCCTGGGCTCCAGAAACAATTCATGCTATGCTCCAGAGCATATGCATCTTGGTTTGGCTTTGTCTCAGGGCTCCTGATTTCTGCTTAAAGCTGTGGTGGGTAGTACAAGCAATGGGAGCACAAGGAGCATTGGAGAGCACTTGTTCCACCTGTTCCTGGCAGCCCTCACTTCATCAGAAATGTGCCTTACAATACAGCACACTTGAGTTGGCTTTAATACCACCTCCATGCATTCAAACGTGTCCCTCATAAAGTACCTTTAGGTAGGTTTTTGACTGGTAAGAGCAATCCTGCTAGTGCAGTAAGAGCACTGCTAAGAGCTCTCTTTTTAATTCCAGTCCTGCTGGTGAAGAGTTGAAGGAAGCAGGAATGTACATTGTGTCCTCCCCACTGATTCAAAAGCCATCTGCTTTAGATCCTAATGCCTCAAGGTGTGACAAGTGTTTAGAGAAACATGAAATAGAAAAACTGCAAGTTAAGGTATGCACAGGGTACAGTTAGAACTGCACCATAAATACAAAACACCCTCTGCTTGACAGCTGGTACTAATTTGTTGAATTGTGAAAGCCTATATTACAATTCCTTCTAAATGGTAGCCTGGATAATAAATAGATATAGGATTTAATTAAGGTCAGATGAAAACTGAGCTCAAAATCTCATATTTTCACGCTGGCAGAACAGCACACTATGATGTGGTAGTTACAGGTGTACAGCTCCTGCATACTGCAAATACTTAAGATGCCAGAAGGAAATTATATTGCATTCAATTTCTATAAAGTGTGCTTGAGGAAGCAGAAAGGTCCAGGACTTAAAAATATGTCTTTGAGTGTGATTCCTTAGCTAATTTTAAGAAGCTGACAGTTACACTCCTGCCTGCTCTTTCTCTCTGGCCTCTTTCTCCACAATCCACTTGACCAGCAGACACACAAACACATGCTTATCTCTCATGGCTAGCAAGGGAGCTCCAAAGAGATGGGGTTTTTCGCAAATTTATGCCCAGACTGGAGTGGGGCAGTGGAGCTGCAGTGAGTGCAGTCTCTCACCAGGGGGCGCCACAGACCGCAGGGGCATGGAGGGGAGGGGAGGGGGGGGTTAAGGGGCTGCCTTCTTGCAGCTCAGTCCCTGTGGCAACCCAAATGGCAATCTGTTGTAACGTGTTTGGGCAAACACAAACTCAAGCGACTGATTTTTTCTGCAAAGGATAATGGTGCCTTTTCTCCCTGAGACTTTTCGGCTTTACCTTATCTATCCCTGGGAAATAATAAAGAAACATGAGGATGATGGTGGTGGTGATGATGATGATGATGCTTTCTTGCATATCATTTTTATTAAGTTCCTGGAAGCACAGAGTTAGACTGAAATCTAAATTTATGAAGTTATAGATTGCAAAAGACACTTCCATATATTCAGTACATTTGGTAGTCACTGAAAATTGTTCCTTATCCTAGTTTACCTCAGGAATTTTCTGGTACTCTATTATTCATAGAATTCTAAATGAAATGATTACTAAAAAAAATAACAAATACCAGGCTTATGTCAGTATTTGCAAAATAAATTTAGCCCCCAGGATCTCCCTCTCTTTCAGTGCACCTCTCCATTTTTTTTTCTTTTCTTCAAAAAAAAACAGTAGCAAGTGAAAGTAAATGTATCTTCCCCAGTGTTTACACTCACAACAGCAAAATTGCATCAAACACACATTTCCTTTTCTTGAATGCTTCTAACAACTGGAGAAATAACCTGTCTTACAGAATTTGAATTTTTTTCAGTTCCATGATGATCTTCAGGAACTGCAGAGTAAATAGTACACGCCTGCTAACTGTCCTGTCCCTGACAGATAGGGCTGCTGGGCCTGAAGCAGTGGCATTTTCTTCCTTGTTTTTTTCAAGGCTAATGTCTGTACCGTTTATATATATTTTTGCAGGAAAAATGGCTCTTCTTTGTGTATACTGATTTGCAAAGCTGGTGGAAGCATTATTCAGCACTGACACTTTTCAGAGTTATCAATAAGCAGGGCTGCAGCACTTGTACATCACAATGAGAACTCCCCAGACATGATGAAACCCTGGTGCTATCTCAGAATCTCAGCTTCATTTAATAATGTTCATGGACTTTTAGTGCTTCTGCTTAAAAGAGCCAATGCAGTCACCACTGAATTTGCAGATTCCCCTGAAAAAATGGCAAAATATTGGCTCTTCTACTCTCAATGTCAGTAAAAGTTAAAGCTGTCCCATTGATCTACTTGCACACCTGGATCAGAATTCCATATGGGTGACACAACTTAGAAAACAATCACTATCTACTTCCAGTTTAGAAATGCAATGAGTAACATCCATAGGCAAGACCTTTAACTAGTATAAATCTATATAGCGTCAAATAAAATTCTGCCTTGTGCATTTCACAGGGTGCTGGAAAAAAGCATTATTTAAGTAATAAATTCAAAGAACAACAAAACTGCTTGGATTTGTGTGTTTCTATGACATATTATTTATACTGCACACACACCTGCTGTGTAAGATTTACTGTGTTGCATATTTCTGTTAATCTGTTATGTAGGACAGTGGTAATACTGTGTGGAATGGGTCTTTATGCAAATTATATGAAAGGTATCCTTAGTATAACTAAATTTCATGTTGTTGGAAATACTACATCTGGCAAGATCTGACACTCCAATAGACTTTTCTTGTTTTGCTAGTAAGCAATCTGAATGTTATTTATCAGGATACTCAGAGCAAAATGTTGCCATATAAAAGCACAATTCTGGGAATGCACCTTACAATTATGGTTTTCATTGTTTTTCTGTTAATGTATATAAAAACCCCATAGCCCAAAACTCAAACCAATTTTTTTCTCAAAACCAATTGCATTATTTCCAGGTCACAGCTTCAGGTTCTGACCACAGCTCTGACATGAACTCAATTTTTAGGCATGGACTAGTCATGAATGTGTCTGTTTCTCTATTGAGAAAAAATGAACTGCCTGCTATACAGATGCATAAAGTATTTACTCTGAGCTTTGAGATTCCCAAATGAAAAAAATAACATGAGAGCAAAGGATAAAAGAACTACAATTCACATACATGGCAAACTGTTCTGAACTAAGAAAGGAAAATTTCTTGGCTTCCAGAGAGAGACAAAACACAAAGAAGGGCTAAAGGTCCCTTTGACTTTTCCTAGCACTGGATGTTACCCAGTTGATCTAGAGGATCTTGGTTTAATATCTGTAACATCAGTGTAGTTATTTGTAAACTGGACATATATTTGTGCTTTGTCAACAGAAAAGTCTGTTTCTCTTTTCCAGACACGTGGTTTCCAATATGTCGACTAGAGAGAAAATGCTGAGGTATAAATGAGTACTTCTCACAACAGTGCCAATTATTTAGGAATCTGGATTTATCTCCTCACGCTTTTAATGAATGCCACTTTAGCATAAACCCAACAATCTGTAAGCTAAACATGTTCATCTCAACCAATTCACTTTTTTCCCCTGCAGACGTTTCCGCCGACAAGATGTTCGTCACGGAAATGCAGCACAGCAGTGCTTTGGCCAGCAGTTCATTGGTAATCTACTCACACGTTTACAAATTGCTAGTAAATGCCTGGAGCAGATAGCAGAGAGTTTGCCAAGAGCATAAGCCAGACCATGATCTCACCTGAGTTTTTTTACTGGTTTATTCCTATAATAAGCAATTATGGTAGATTATGAGAGTCATGGTAATAAACCCATGTTATGCAGATTTAAGAATGACTTTGTTTTGGTAGCAGGTGAGGTTCATCCCACAGCATTCTTGCAATCCTGCAGTGCTGGCATTCAGACTAGGGATGTGGCTAATGCATCTCAAGGGCTTCCAGTGGAAATGCAAGTGGAAAGATGGGGCATGGAAAAGAAACAACAGGGCTGCATCCAGAAATGTGTATTAAATGCTGCCAGGACACACAGCCAGAACTGAGAGAGCACAGAGATGACATGTCAGAACACAAATGTGTATTTATGATCATCATCAAGCTTTGACCTAAAAAAAGATAGATTACTGTGTCTAATGCTGTTTTTCAAACCTTGGAAAGTGATGATTTCAAAGACTGGTATTAGGAAAGGCAAAACAGACAGAAAGCAGTTGCCTGGACATCCTCAGTATTTTGCAGGATAACACCCAATGCATTTATAAAAGAAAATAAATCAAATATAAAAGGTCCTTTTAGATAGCTAGTCAGAGGAAAGATATTTTAGATATAAAAATATTAGATAGATATTTTGCCCAAAAAAGATTCATTAAAATTGGAGATAATTGGAGGATATAGAAGATTTTGAAAAAGTATATTCAAATATGAAATATCAATTATACAGTAAGTTTGAAATGAAAGAGAGAAATCACAATGATATAAAATCCTATATTTTTAAGGTATAAAACTGACCAGTCTCAAGAATATTTCTCACTACTGTGGAGTAAAATTATTTCATTAATGAGGCAATTGGTCTCCTCCAGTGTAACATCTAGCTTATCTTCCTCCAGATGTTTTATTGGATCGGAAAGCAGAATTGAGATTTGACTAATTTAATTCACCTTGCTTTTAATAGCATCCTTGGGCCAGTACTATACATTCATTTTATATGCATATAACATGGATACATATAATTTGGTTAAGGCATTTATAGCTTTTAAGAGTGTCATTCTGCAAAAGGCTATGTGCTTCCATTTTAATCCCTAAAAATATGTAATTATTTATTATATGTAAGCATGTATTGAATCCTCCTGTTTGACTGAGAGAAAATGAAATAGATGAACTGTTCATAAGAACGAGGCACAGGCAATTAGCAGTCTGAAAGGCTGAAATCTGTTTCTCTGTATATAATCTTAGCTGAACCATAGCACAATTTGGTCTATTTATCTTGTGGACAGATCCTGTAAGAATCTGGGATGATCGGAAAACTCACTTAGTGGATCAGACCTTCAAAGGACATTATTTTTCAGTCATTGTATGCTTGGATATGAATTAAACTTCACTCTGAAAAGTAAATATACTTTGAACATGGAGTGTAACAAGTATTGGCAGTGACATATATTTTTAAAATGTTTGTCTTCCTTCCAGGTGAAGTTCTGGAGAAGACTGAGGAGCGACTTGTTTATGGAATAGAGTACAACAGCACCCTTCTGGAGTGCACCCCTAGGACCTTACAAGCAAAAGTAATCTGGTTTGTCCAGCGAGCACATGAAGCTAAGAAGGAAGAGGTAAATATTCTTATAGCCTAATGTTTTAACGAAAAGAGTCTGTGCTTAGGAATATTACATCTATACTGAAAGGTCATCAGTTGCTCTCATGAATTAATAGACGTGAGAATTTAATTTGGTGTTTGCATTCAGCATCTTGAATGCAGATGTTAGAAATAAAGCAAAACTTGATTGAGGATCTCAAATCAGAAGAGAATTCAACACTTCTCTTGGTGTGTTATTGCAGAGGTGAAATGTGTACATATTGCTCCTAATGTTAGTCTAGTTTAACATCTATTCATTCTTGCTGCCTCACCTATTACATAACAGAAACTCCTGAAAATAGGTGTTGGTTGATTCTCTGCCATTTTTGCATCTATTTCCCTATTATGAGACAGACTGTAACTTTCCAGTAGGTCTTGATACTGATGAATTTGTTTTAATGGTTCCATCTGCAAGTTATTCCATTTTTTCAATTAACAATTATTTACTCATCAATGTCAAGCAAAGAGAAGTAGATAATGTGACAGAATCACAGAGTGGTGTGGGTTAGAAGGGGCCTTCAAAGATCACTTAGTCCAACCCCCCTGCCATGGGCAGGGACATCTTTCACTAGATCAGGTTTCTCAAAGCCCCTCACTTGAAGGCTTCCAATGATGGGACAGCCACTACTTCTCTGGGAAACCTGTTTCAGTGTCTTATCACCTGCAGCATAAAATATTTCTTCCTTATGTCCAATGTAAATCTACCGTCTTTCAATTTAAAATCATTATCCCTTCTCTTATCACTACAGGCCCTAGTAAAAAGTATCACCATCTTTCTTATAGTCCTCCTTTAAGCATTGAAAGGCTGCTATAAGGTCTCCCCTAAGCCTTCACTTCTCCAGACTGAACCATCACAACTCCCTCAGCCTGTCTTCACAGGAGAGGTGTTCCAGCCTTCTGATTATTTTTAGGCCCCTCCCCTGGAGTTGTTCCAACAGGTCCTTGTCCTTCTTATGTTGGGAGGCCCAGAGCTGGACGCAGTACTCCAGGTGGGTTCTCACAAGAGCAGAATAGAGGGGCAGAATCACCTCCCTCAACCTGTGATGCAGCCCAGGATATGGTTGGCTTTTTGGATGGTTAACACACAGTGCCAGCTCACGCCCAATTTGCCACCCACCAATATGCCCAGGTCCTTCACTGCAAGGCTTTTTAAAATCCATTCATCACTCAGTACTTCTTGTCTGCCTTATATTTGGCATCTTAGTGTTAAATAGAAAGACAGAGTTGTCATTCTCCTGGATACTTCTGCTGTCTGGATTAGATAGCTGTGTGCTCCCTGCTTGCTAGCATCAGCAAATACATTGTAGTTAGTAACCTAGCTCTCAAGAGCTGTAGGGGGAACTCAAACACCAAACTCAGAACTGTGGCTTTAAGATCTCATTGGCCCTGCAGTCAGAAATAAAAATGTCTATTGGTGCTGCCTCAAAAACATATGTCAATGTACAAGAGCATTCATAGGGACAATTATTGGAGGTCCTCTGGCAAATGTCCATTTGTTTTCTCTCCACTTGTTAATTTGCGTGTTTCAACCATATTTCCCTCTGTGATTTAGCCACAGGTGACTAACCCCTGCTGAGAAAACAGGAAACTATCTGCTCCGCTATCTGTTCTACCATGCTTGCCAGTTTCTCTAGATCGCTTTCATTTCACAGCTCAACTTCTTTACTTCAAGTAATTATTTTATTTACTTAAAAACTGTAAATTAAAGGATCGTGAATTCCTAATTGTTCTCTTGAAATGTAATATTATGTTCATGAAAGTACATTTCCAAAGCAATTGCACTGATTGTACAATGTAATAGTAAAGGCCTGTGTTCTATAACTGCATCGATTTGTTTTTCAGGTGAAGACAGATGATAGAATAATCAAAATGGACCTTGGCCTCTTATTCCTGAAGCTGCATCGGCTGGATGCAGGGACCTATTTTTGTCAGACAGTGGAACACAGCATTGTTCACACTGTCAGGAAAATCACCCTGGAAATAGTTGAGGAAGAGCGTGTAGATGAAATGTTCAATAAAGACTATGAGGAGGAGATACCTCACAAAATGCCGTGCCCAATGCAGAGCAGTATACCTCAGGCATCAAAGCCATGGTACAAGGAATTTCTTCAACTAATAGGTTATAGCAACTTCCAGAGGGTGGAGGAATACTGTGAAAAAGTGTGGTGTACAGATAAAAAGAGAAAAAAGCTGAAAATGTCTCCATCCAAGTGGAAATATGCCAACCCTCAGGAGAAGAAGGCAAGGATCCGTCCAGAGCATTACCGGTTGCCCAGGAACATAGCTGACTCTTGATGGACAAACATCCATCTACTGTTTCTGGGCAAGATTTTATTTGGACTTAAGTAAGAGGGTGAAATCAGTCTTGGTTTTGGTAATTGACACAGGTTTATATAAGAAATATGAGGACTGAAAACAAAAATGCTATGGTAAGTTATACTGTGCACTCATGATGACTGTTTAGAAGGATTTTAAACAAATCTTCTTAACTTTCTCATTCTACGTAGGTCAATACAATCAGAGTTTTGCATTAGGGAGGACGTGACAATCTTCAGACTTTGAGTGCTTGAATCAGTTTCCCGTGTGGACAATGCTTGCACTGTATATTGTTGCATATGATGGCATATTTAAGCAAATTCAAATAGCTAAGCATTCACAAGCAAATGAAAAGTATAATATGCTTTTTCTTCGTTTCACAAATTTGTCATGCTTCTGAAAGCATCACGTCTTAAGATCTTTCCTTTTGATTGTGACCTGTCTGAGTTTCTCACTGAGAACAATGAGTTGTGTTAATACAGTGTACTGCTATTTGTAAAGATAACGAAGGGAAAATACTATTTACTTCCCACCATTTTTTGTCTTATCTGTCATTTATGAAGCGCAATGTGTTCTCACAGCTAAATAATATTCCCTAGGAACTCGATGTAAGTCAAATGCATGCTGAGAAGATAAACAGAATGAAAGTCTTCAACTTATCTATATAAAAAGTTGGAACGATGGTTTAGATAGAAAAGGAGTCTATCTTGTAATGGACATTGCCTTAGTAACGACACGAATTAAGGGAGTGCCCTCTTGTGGCAAAATAAAGTAAAAGCTGATGTTATCTATTTTCTGAAGAAACATGTATAGCAGAGAGGTATTACCCAGATCCACAGCTGTTTTGTTTTCAGCACACACTTCTAGTCTCCATGTGCTAAATCCACAGATTTAGAAGGAAGTTGGAAGTCATTTGTGCTGGAAAGACAGCATTTAAAGTAAGTAATGTTTTATGTTGTTAAAGTGCTTAAGGGGTAAAATGCAGTCATCAAAAGTAGGATGTAGATTAAAAACAAGAACAGCATCATGCAACTGTGTTTCTATAGTTTCAGGGTATGATCCAGGTAAATATTTTCCTGGTATGTGATCTCTGGTCAAAAGGGCTGCTTTGCTGCTCTTGTGAGAGATACCAGAAGAGGTCAAAGAAGCAAGTCACTTAGAATCTAGGTCTTTCAAGACTTATTTACTTAAAAAAAAAGAAAATTAAAAAAAAAAAACTATACTTCTGTAAGTACAAGAAACAAGATGCAAAAAATGCAGAAAAGCTAGTATTTCACTACTTGAGAAATCTGATATTACAATATGAATTTGATTTTATTTTTAATTGGAAATTTAAAAAAATACAGGGAAGTTATAAAGATAAATGAGTTAACTCCTCAAATGAGAACATGATGCCAATAGGGGAATTAGCCAGGCTTATACAGATTTTGATGCCACCAAGAAAATACACGAGGGATTCACCAGTCACAGTAAGGTTCATATTGAGCTTCAGCTTCTAATCAGGGAACAGTATTTAACTCAGTGTGAATTACCAGCCTGGATAACAGAGATTTGCCAGGTTTGCTGTGTTAACCTGGCATTTTCTGAACAGGCTGAGTGTGAGACATCTCGCAGGAAGGACCAGAGAGCTTTCCTGTGCTTTTCTAGGAACAGAGGCTGCCCCAGTCTTTGAAAGGAGTCTGTGGGCACAGTGTCAGCAACCGGAGAATGAGGAAAACAGCGTTTCATCTTGTGTTGGTATAACAGCAGATAAATCTTTCTGCCATCCAGTGGCGTTAAGGAAAACTATTTATCTGAGGGTTTGTACTTCATTTAGCTAGATTGCCTGTCTAAGAGATGGTACCAGACACTGTGTGCAGCCTTGCATGAATTCATGCAGTTGCAAACTTTGTTCTGAAACAGAAGACTGGATAAATTCACTTTTCTGTCACAGTTTAATGGAACTTAGTTGCAGTTAGGATCCTCTGTTTGTTTACAGTTATATGGAAAGTGTTAACATTGAAGGCTGTAGAAGAGAGAACATATATAGAACAAGCACCCCTGATTAATACTTAATCCCCTATAAAATCCTCACTTGTAAAAACACCACTGAAATCCTTTTCCCATGAATTGTGGAATCCTTTTCTTTTCAGCAGTAATGGGAGTTATATTTTACTTTTCCTGATTCATTTGCTAATATCTAGTGCCAAATGTACCATTAATGGACTATTAGAAAGGAATAACAGCATCTCAATCTGGTGGAATAAATAATTTTGTGTCTCATTCTCTGAGATTTCAGGTGGAAATCATGTGATATGCAAATCAGGATTCCTAATTTAATACAAGAGTGTGTTTTTTTAGCTCCCCATCCCTTCAGTGGTTACATGTGGAGAATTGCATTAAATTTTTATTTACTTTTTAAAATTTAAATTACTATCTCACATCTTGCTGCTTTCATGGTTGCAATGCCTGTGAGAATTCAAAACTACAAAGTCTTGTTTAAAGTGTGCTATGACATCTATGGAAGAAGAGAAATGGTGAAAATGTATTTCAGAAGGATACGCACAAATGTGCTTGTACACAGACAATGTTATTTAAAATGCTTCTTTGTATATTTGGGAGGCATTGTCTGCTTCTTTTCATTATGATTTTGATGTATTTTGTATGTGCATGAAGTGGTCAAATTATAAATATAATTAAGAACCATTTTTGGCTGAAATAATCTGCATTATTTCTCATAATTTCTTTTCATCAGACAATATGATAATGTGCAAATCACTAGTCACATGTTGTTATTTACAGATGTCCTTCGCCGTGCATTTTATGAGCACAGATCTCAGATCAGGATAGAGGGATGTTAGTACATGGCTGCCAAGTGGGAAACTGTGGAACAGGGTAATGAGTAGATTTAGTCTTTAATGTCAGGTAGATTTGGGAAAGCTAGGATCGGAGCACATCTGCCGCATTAATGTATTTTGAGAGTAGCACCCTCAAAATACTTCTGGGTCACTTAAACCCAGAAGGTTCTAGCTGATGGAAATTCACTGAGAAACAACAATTTGGATAAAGCTTTGAACTCTGCCCTGCTTCATGATGAGGGACACTTGGATCACTTGGACTAAACACTCACTTTGCTTTGCTCTTGCTTTCTTTTTGTCAATGAGATTATTGCCACCTTGTACAAACTACTGTTCTGTTGGGATATCAAGCCAGAAGAGTGCTAGCCTACTGTGAAGTTCCTGGCTTCTGTATCTCAAAACAGGCTTTTAGGATCTACAGAATTTTCTGTAGCATAAAAGAGATCTCTTTAGGTAGTCAAGAGAGAAAAATAATTGCCCAACATCCAGGTGACTGAATAGCAGACTTAACAGTCATACTTTAAGAAGTGCTTGAATTAACATAACTAAAATAGTTACAGATTTTCACTTGTTCTTTTACTTTCTTTTAATTTGTGGGGAAAGAATCAATTTTCTTTTCCCCTAAAAAAAAGCACTCAGTCAGTTTCCCTTTTTAAGAAATCCATTAATCTCCTTAGTCTACCTTGGAGCAGGAAAGCTGGAGTTATTTATGCAACTTTATGTCTCTGGGTCCAGAAGGCACAAACACGTCTCAAAGCTGCACTGTCCAGATAAGAGGCACTGAAAGTGAGCTTTGCTACATCTGTAACCTAGCAGGATGTCTGCAATTCCTATCAGCCCTGGAATCCGGTTCAGTTCACCAAATTACTGCTTTTAAAGGAGGATTCATGTCCAGTTAACATGAACATTTATCGTAAAGGAAGCCATGATTGACAAGCCTTGCCTGTGGGCAATATTTGCTTTCTCCACTAGTAACGAGGGAAATTTTTTAATTTTAATTTGTTGAGGAAATAAGTTATCTGACTATCACTATAAACAGAAAAATGGCAGAGCTAGCGATGTCAAGTAAAGCTAATCATCACTATTAGTTAATCAACATTTCAGTGATAAACACATTTCTAAACAAATTTACCAAACATCAACCTAATCCATCACTGTAATCCCATTTCACAAAACAGCTTCGCCCCTTTGAGATATGACTCTCATCTAATGTTGAACTAGGAATATACATGTGTGCTCACAATTTGCTGAAGTGAGAAATGCTGTGCAGCAAGACCAAGCATAGTTGAACATAATTGGAGCATGGGAGCCTTAGCTGCCCAGCTCCTAGATTCCACGAGATTCTTATCCATATCTAGAAAGAGCAGATTTAACTGCAGGAGGGGGAGCCTGGCTCCATGAATGGTTTAGTGAGTCACAGATCCTGCTTCAGAACATCTGTGGGCTGAAGAGCTGTTGTGAATAACTTGTGTCAGTAGATTTCCCCAATGGCAACACCTAGAATATTCCATTGAAACAAAACAACTCTTTACTTGTGAAGTCAGCTAATTCAACTGCAGAATTTCATGCCTTTGAGAAAGTTTTTGCACATCTTTGAAAAGCTGCATTTGAAGAAGTGTACTCTAGGGTTACATTTCATGTGGGTTCATTTGTATATAAATTACAAGCTCTCAGGATATCCCTAGTCAGTTTGAAATTCGACATATCCAACAAAATCACACACAGAGCCCATGATGACTTTTTCTCACTCTGAAGAATCACACACCCAGTGCCTTCAACATGGATTTCAAGCATATCTGTGAAGTCACATAGGAATTTCAATAATCATCATCATCATAAACTGCAACAATCTTCTTAATAATAAGAGGTGAAATTTATAGACCAATGGGCATAATTAATGCACCATGTACATTTGCTGCATTTTAATTTTCTAGATGCATTAAAAGCTGCTATTAATGATCAGAATTTGAAAAATGCACTGTGTACCTTGTCAAAATCAAGGTAATGGAAATAGTCTACCTGTAGCTTTAACTCAGGCATACAGATCATTAGTATTTCATTTACTACATTTTCTTCTGTTTAACTGTGTTACTTACTACATTATTATTTGATAGTGCTTTTTATGTTAATAGTGTATATGTTGATAGCTTTATGCTTTTTGTGTTGAAAGTGTTTTTTATGCTTTTTATGTTCAAAATTTGTTTGGTTTCACAACAGCCACTAGAGGGATGACAGTCCGTTTTAGCATCCTTCACTCTTGTTCACAGAAAAGGCCTGTGGCCAGAGAGCTCCTATGCGACACAGTGTGGTGTACAGAGTAGTGCCAGGTGGGTGGGCAAGTTAAAACAACAGTGCTCCAAAAACAGTGTGCAAGGACATGTTGATGCTAATCGACACTTTTTTCAGGCAGCATCAGTTTATGGTAGCATGGTTAACACATCCTGCTCAGTCATTCTTGCTACAGGGTGGAAATTTGTGGAAGTGGGTAAAAGTGAAAAATCAGAGGTTAGTAAGTCTATCAAGGAATATAAAGCCTCTTTAAGGTCATGCCCATTTATGGGTTGAGGGTGCAGTCCATATTAATATTAAAAGCACAAAAGCCTCTCGTTCTTCAGATTTCTTTGGTTTGGCTTTTTTTTTCGGGGGGGGGGGCGGGGAGAAGTGGGGGAGAGAAAGGTGGTTTTTTTTTTTTTTTTCCTTTTTTTCCTCCCCTGTAATAATTGGAGAAAACCAGAAATTTTTAGATTGCAATCTATCAGGTCCTTTTTAAATGTGTTCATTAGGATGAGACGACTCGTTTGATTAATTCCATTATGCTGCTTTAAGATAATCAGAAAGACTATTTAAAGCTCATTTTTGTCTCAATGTAAATAGTCCAAAACATCAGAGCTAACAATTTAGCTGAAAATATGGTAACTAATTCCAAGTAGTTTTGTCTTAGAGAGCTAGCAAATAAAGACAGTGGAGAAGATGGAAGTTGATAGCATTCAATAAGAAATCAATATGTATTGGGGAATGGAACTGGAGGGAGGGGTTTTGTTTTTTGGGTTTTTTTTTAAACACCATAAATTGGTAAGTGATGTATTCTCATTTATTCAGAGGTCATTTTTCACCAGTAACTAATTTTAATAAGAAATTATTATTATTTGGATTTGCTTGGAAAGTAGGGGAATTAGATGCTCATTTACTTTTATACCATTTTGCTGCGAAAGAAGATATTTATAGACCTGAAGTGTAACTTCCGAAGAATACCTGCCTTTCTATCTTCCTGGTATTTTTATGTGCACTGACCTTTTAAGGGTGTGCATACGGTAAAAATTCATTCAACCCTCAGAACACAAAATATTCTCTTGAAATTATGAATGTTTCAGCCAACTCAGAACATTACAATTTCTGTTATGCACTCTGGCTTATTGACTGCTTTTCACACCTTTGTGGTGGTGTTTTGTGAGTTTCATTAGATGTTACACCAGCCACACAAAACTGTGAGATGTGAGAGGATTATTCAACCATAAGTTAATTATATTAGTGTGGGGTTAGTGTCTATAATGATTTGAGAACTGCTGACCCATAGAAGCTTTAAGAAAAGATAGAATCATAGAATCATAGAATCATCTGGGCCGGAAGGAACCTTCAAAGGTCATCTAGTTGGACGCCCCTGCAGTCACAGGGACACCAGGACACCCCCAGCTAGGCCAGGTTGCCCAGGGCCTCGTCAAGCCTCCCCTTGAATGTCTCC
>BJBW01006196.1:53249-121683 GCA_004320125.1 Scolopax mira
CAGGCTGAACAACCCCAGCTCCCTCTGCCTGTCCTCATAGCAGAGGTGCTCCAACCCCCTGGGCATTTTTGTGGCCCTCCTCTGGACCCGCTCCATCAGGTCCATGTGATCTTGAACTGTGATTTCTTATCATAGTTCCTGTGCATGGATGGATTATTAACTGAGTAAATTTTTAATTTCATGGAGTATATACTCCAGAAAGGCAGGAATGTGTTTTTAAGCTTTATTAAAAAATAAAATAAAAATTTCTATCTCATCTATCATTTTTAAAGCACTTTAAATACACAAATTAGGAAACTGCTGAAAGGGCAGCTTCTCTGGGGCTTCTTCGGTGCTTCCTGTCTTCTTAATATGGTCACCACATTTGGTGGTGGATGTAGGGTCATTATGAGGTAATGCCCTCTGAGTCGTCTTCTTTATCTGCTAATGGGGTTGAAGCTGCCAAGACGATTGCCACTCCTACACCTTGTGCCAGGGAGCATGGCCCAGTAGAGATAACTCTTATTATATTTGTTATAATCATTATCTTTAAATGCAACCCTGCTCTGATACAGGGCATTAGACAACACTTGGACTGTGCAGCCTTGTGGGGGACATTGCAAAGCCATGTGTCAAGAGCAAAGAGTGCCAGATTAGAGGATGCTTTGGTGGGAGAGGGCTGGATGTAGGGAAGTGGTAGGGAAATGGATGGAAGATGTGGGGAACCATTTCTCATTCACAATGACTATTTGCAACTCACTGCATTTGATACCGTACAATGCAGGAGAAGGAGGTCAGAGAAAAGTATTTATTAGTAACTTCTGTATTTTGAATTTGGCCTCTTAGAAAGCTGATTTCACAGAATTAAAAGTAAGAAAATGGCACTGTTTGGTCAGCAGATGCCACATACTCCACAGAGCTTTCAATGGCAAAGCAGTCTGCACAGGGGGCCACCATCACTGGAACTACACAAGGCCTTCAAAAAAACCCCATATACTGTTAGCCTGGTGGCAACTGAATATACATGTAGGCTATGGTATCATATTTAGCCTCTGTTCAATTCAGACTATAGTCTGAATTTTATATAGTTTTCTTCCCTCTCACTAGACATAAGGCTATAAACAACTTTCAAAAGTAGGAAAGCTGCAGAAGACACTGTGATCTCTTCCTGGTCCCATATTCAGTCCATGTCCTACATAAGAATTGGGATTTTTTAAAGCCACATTAAAAACTATATCAAATAAAGCAATTAGTCTATTTTTGTAACCATAAAATAAAGACATAATGTGGGAAATCTCTTCTTACCTGAAACTGAACCTTCCTGCCATCAGCACAGCAAAGGCTGTTCTCGCCACACAAGATCTAGACAGGCAAATAGATCAAGGTCTGATTAATCAAGGACACAGGCAAGGCAGTGATTTATGCAGCACAGGTGGCGTGTCCTTCTTTAATGTATCCAAGACTTTTCCCTTAAATAAGTAAAACTACCCTGCTTAATTTGCAATCAGTAGATATTTTGTAACAGACTTGCTTCTAACTTTGCTTTCTGTGGAGACAAACTATTTTTTTTCTTTCAACAAGAGCTGGTTATCTCTTAACACAAAGAGTTTGGGGCACACAATAACAGCCATTTGTACTGATTGTAGTCCTAAGAAGAGGTTTAACTCTCATATATTCACTGATCTTGCTGTTTTTTTCTGGTGTACCACACAGTGCTGCAGGAACAGAAAATGTCTTATTTTCATGGCTTTGTGTGACAGATATGACACTTTACAGTAAGATGTACAATATAGGGATTATCAATTATATGGCAAAAGAAGATATATATCCAAGAGCATATTTCAGGCAGTTGAGCTAGGACTTTGTGGCAAAGAACTCAAGCTATTCCACGATATTGTGCAAAGCAGCAATTAATTTCCAGCCTCCTCTTCAATGACAGAGGCAGATAGCTACCACACATATGTCCTGCTAAGCAACCCCTATATTTTGATTGATGCCATTCCAAGGATCAGATTTCTGTTCAAAAGAAAACTGAATTTAAATCAGAGGCAGGATCTGGTAGACTGAACCCCTTCACCACTACAAAGAATGCTTTGCTCTCCTTTCTACCTGTGATTCTTTGGGGCTTTCTACCACAAATAAACAACATAATCTCATCTAGACTCCCTTTCCCATAAAAGGTTGGACCAGATGATCTCTCCAAGTTCACTCCAAGCTGGTTGGGTCTGTGATTTTGTGATTCTGTGAACATCACAGTTCAATCAGTTGCATCATATTTAGTATGTGTTGAACACAAAGTAGATCTATTTATAGCTTTCTCTGGCTTCAGATTTGTGTGCCACTCAATTGTAAAATCCTTATATTACTCGGTCCTCAAAGAGAGATATCATGCCTCAAGAGGGACACACATCTTTAAGAGAAAGCACTTGGTGAAAACAGTATGTTCTTTGGTGCCATTTAAAAACAAGATTAAAAATTGAAGAAAGCTTCTCTGCTGTATGTCTTTCCTGTGTTTAGTAACTTGTTTCTCCAGTTTCTTACCTCACTAAGAAACTGGATAAGGGGGGGGGGGGGGGGGGGGGGGGAAGTGCATAAAGATTGTTGACTGAATGAAGTTGCAACCTTCAAAAAGATGAAGTTAGAAGGAAATAGTTCACAAAGATTAGTAACAACAACAACAGCTGCTGAGAGATCTACATGATCCAGCTAGCCCTTACCCGTTTATCACCTTCTCACCCCTCTATGGAATTTAAGTGGAGAGCTGCTCCTGACTTGTTAGCTCCACTGCTAGTTCTTTTGAGTTCATAAATTGTCCGGAATAGAAAAAAACTCACCTCCTGGTAGGCCTGAGTCATAATGATGAAAAGCCAGTACTGCCGGTAACCCTGGCATACACACATACTACAAGACTTGAAAGCAAGCCCTGTAGCTACTCCAATTATCAGAGCTTCCCAGGCATCAACCACCTGATGGCTCTGCCTAAGAATAGCATGAACAAGGCAGAATTGCATCATTAAAGAACATTACTCTGAGTTGTGACTGCCTACTGTTTAACATGTAGTGCAATTAAGTGAAGTTCACCAAACGAGTGAACTGGAAACATGATGATCACATAAGCTGACGTCCACGTGGTATGTTGAAGATTAAATATTTTTCATGCACAAGCTCAGAAAGAATGTTCTTTCCATGCAACTTTGACCCAGGCTTGACCCTGTCTTGCTTTTCTTGATCTTGTTTCTCCCCCCTCCACACACCCCCCCCCCAACAAATGGGATTATTTCTGCTTTCTGTCATTATAATATTTCTAATCAAAAATAAAGTCTTTATGAACTTCATAAAGTCCATCATTCCCTGAGTAATCTGGTGGCCTTTTACAATGGAGTGACTGTGTTGGTGGATAAGGGATGAGCAACTGATGTCATCCATCTTGACTTCTGCAAAGCTTTAATAAGAATCCACACAACATCCTTATTTCTCAATTAGAGAGATATGGGTTTGATGAATGGACTTTTTGATGGACAAGGAACTGCCTGGATTGCTATATCCAAATATTTGCAGTCAGTGGCTCAGTGTCCAAATGGAGATCATTAAAAAGTGGTCTCAGGTGACTGGTACTTTTCAATATCTTCACTAATGACAGATAGTGGGATTGAGTGCACCCTCAGCATGTGGGTGACACCAAGCTGAGTGATGCAGTTCATTTGTTAGAAGAAAGGGTTGCCATCCAGAGAGACCTTGACAGCCTGCAGGAGTGGCCCCATGTGAACATCACGAAGTTCAGGGTAGCCAAGTGCAAGGTCCTGAATGTGGGTCTGAGCAATTCCCAGTATCAGTACAGATTGGGTCATGAATGGATTGAGACCAGTTACACAGAGAAGGACTTGTGGATATTAGTGAATGAAAAATTCAATGTGAGCTGGCAATGTGCAGTCACAGCCCAGAAAAGCCAACTATATCCTAGGCTGCATCAAATGCAGCATGAGCAGCAAGTTGAGGGAGGTGATTCTGCCCTTCCATTCTGCTCTGGTGAGACTCCACCTGGAGGACTGTGTCCAGTTCTGGGGTTCCCAGAACAAGAAAGACATTGACCTGTTAAAGTGGGCCTAGAGGAGGGCAGTGAAAATGAGCAGAGGGATGGAACACCTCTCCTATGAAGACAGGCTGAGAAAGTTGTAGTCGTTCAGGTTGGAGAAGAGAAGGCTCCAGGAGATCTTACTGTGGCCTCTCAATATATAAAGAGAGCTTATAAGAGAGATGGAGAAAGATGTTTTATCGGGGCCAATAGTGACAAAACAAGGGATAATGATTTTAAACTGAAAGAGGGTGGATTTAGATTGGACATAAGGAAGAAATGTTTTATGCTGAGTGTGGTAAAACACTGGAACAAGTTTCCCAGACAAGTTGTGGTTGTTCCATCATTGGAAGTGTTCAAGTGAGGTTGGATGGGACTTTCAGTAACCTGATATAGTGAAAGATTTTCATGCCCATAGCCAAAAGGTTGAACTAGATGATCTTTGAAGGTCAATTCCAACCCAAACCATTCTGTGAGCCTAGAATTCTGATTCATAGTCCTACTGTCTGTGTAAGACACCTACATGGGTTGTGCTTGTAACCCAGATATGGGTTGTTCTTCATATAGTATGACGTGAAGCTAAAGAGATAGAGGTTACCTTCTCCTGTTCTGTCGTAGGTACAGTCAAAAGTTGTAATAAAATATATGAACTCTCAGGGAACTGTTGAATAAACTGATAATTACTACACATGATATAATAACCTTGACTGTAGACATCTTCTGTTATTTCTATTAGTACCTTGACATTTTCATTCTCCTTCCATTCTGTTTATATAATCAGTTTTAAATACTTTAAAGCTATCTGAAAAACTAGTCTATAATTTGGGTTTTCAGAGTGAAAGCCTGCATTCTGTTACCAGAAAATGAAGATTTTACACAAAGAGTTTTGTGTTCAGAATCTTCCATCTCTGTTATGACCATAATCTCAAATCTCTTATTATCTCTATGAGGCTTTTCTTGCATCAGCAGTCTCCCTTTACTTCTCCAAGTTCCCTTTACTTCTCTAAGTGAAGAATTTTTTTGAATTATAGTATTTAAAAAATGTCATTTAGATGCAAACACCATACTAGTCTCTTCCCAGAAATCAGATTTTCTTCTTAGCGGAGAGGCACTCTTCTTTAGAACAGGGATTTAACTTGAGGAACTTAAAACCAATTTTTTAGCACACTTGGCATGTTTAGTATTCTTCAAAGAAAAATATCAGAAGCTGATGACATTTGGACATGCACAAACACAAACTGCGATTTAGTTTTGGAAAAACACATTGTGTATTCTGAAAGCTTGGTCATAGACCTAAGTCGTCTTTATTAAGTGATACCACATTAATAGGATGCATGTATACATTGTTTGGTATTTAACTAGATTTCAGGGCAAAAGGTAAAAAGGCTTTTAAATATCTATGGAACTATACAGAAAAGGAATGTGGACAAACGCATTCAGAGAGAATTTGTTTACTGCACAGTTTCTCCAGCATTTAATTTCTGAAGCACAGCTTAATTCCTTTGGATACACCTGAGATAACCAGTGAAGATACAATTTTGTCACTCAGCAAATAAGTACCATATGTCCTACTTTCTGAAAAGAAATAAGAACTATCTTTTCTACTTGACATTACAGACCAAGACAGCTGAAATGCATAACACACTTGCACCAGGTACACACATCAGAAAGAGGGGGAAAATGAACAGCATAATTTATCAAGTGGAATTGAATTTTGTCCCCATTTCATTCCATAATCACCTTCTTATCTTGTGCAATTTTTGCCTTCCAACTATACTAGCCCTGGCCCCTCATTTTTTCCCTTATATACTCATCTCAGATATATATGAACATGGGTTTGTAGAATTAGCAAGGGGGACAAAACCAGGGAATTCAAGAACAGATAGAAGTGGGCAGGAGGCATAGGGGAGGCAAAGGACAGTATGAAGAGACAAAACCCCCAGAATGGACAGTTGATGTGCAAGCTGGATTTAACGTTACAATAAGCATCCATGACCATTTTATCTTGCATCAGAAACACTTTATTTTTTAAAAAAATCCTATATTTCTTTGAGAAATATTTGTTTCCAAGAATTATCTCAATTATTTCCAAGTGTTTCCCTGTATTTATGACTTAGTTAGGTACATATCTGAGGCTTTACAGTCACATAAACATGGGAGATATACATATAAAATACACCTCAACAAATAGTGTAAATAGTGCACATAATTTGCTCTAAAAGCAAACAGTTTTCTTCACAGTATGTTGCTAGTTTCAGAGAGTTAAAAGAGGTTTAGATTAAAAGTAAAATTACTGAACAGAAAGTTGGTTCTATTTTACCTCAAACCAGGATAGCGGGGAACCTGATTCTGAGAACCAGAACCTATACGGTGGTTCCTTCAGTACAAATAAAGAAGCTAAGGAATTATACATTTTCTAAACAAGTACAAGTATCTAACACTTGGTTGAACTAGCCTGACTGCTCTCAATGGTACATTAACTGGCCACTCTAAATAGCTTCACTAAGAGAAGCAAAGTCTCCAACACCTGGTTAATGGTAAGTCCAGAAACTGAGAATTCAGAAAGCCTTCTGACATGTGGCCCCGTTACACTCTATAGCTAAAATGTAACAAACTAGAATAAGAATCAGATTGCACAGCTTTCAAATAACTTTTTGTCTTCCAAATACTTAAAGACCTAAAGATGCTGCATGAAAACTCATATTTGTATCTGCCAGGACTAGGTGAAATTTATGAGCAATTGAACACAAAGGAATATGTTTCCAGCTTGGACTGGAAGTAGCCAAAGACATAGGACTGAAACTTTCAGAACTAGAACTTTATACAGATATATTTGAAATACAATATACTACAAATCTAGTCTCTGTAAACAGGATATGAATCCACCCTTACCCCACTAGCTGAAAATCCACAAAATGGGAGACTTGGTGTGCCAGTTTCCACCTCCTCTGACTCTTTTACTGCTGGCAACTGGTCTGCAGCCATCTCACGTCCTGAACGAAATAATTTATTGTCTTCCAGTTATTTACAATCTGTTGCCAGGGCATGAGAAATGGTACTTGCAGCTGACAAACTCCAGAAACAGCTGGAATCCATAGGTGATTTCAGGACTGTTTACTCTCTACTCTTACAACCAACCCAAATGTGTACATGCAGATATGGTTTGCAAGTGCTTAAAATGTGAGCATGGATTGGGGGCCTCAGCTGGCATTCGTATGAAGAGGGAGAAGTGTGAAAAGAATGTATGTGTTTGTGCCAAAGAACAAGCTATAGGCATGTTCCCACTGCTCTATCAGATCTGTGTTTGTGAGGGTCCAGATTAAGAAAAGAGAGGATGGAGAGCTGGTATATGTTACAAAACATATACCAAGTGAATTCTGATTCCAGAGTCCATTAAAAGCAAAGCAGCCATAAGATAGTGAGGCATCTTTTTAGCAAGTGCTAGCAAGATCCTGTGGCTGGCAGTTTATGAGGATACCAACAAGGTAACAGCAGTGGGAAAGAGGGTCCTACAGATGTAGACTTTAGACTGGAGGCTTCAGTTCTAAGCACAGGGATACACAGACAGGCAGGCAGAAAGACTCACATAAAGAGAAATGGCTTAAGTAAAAAAAAAAAAAAAATGAAATCTCTTCAAGAAATATGGAATTCGAACTAAAATATGTCAAGTTGTCTGGCACAATTTTTTTAAAAGAAGTTTTAGAACTAAACATGAATAAAGGAAAAAAGAAAATAAGAAATTAATTAGTTTCAGTTCATTCAGTCCCTAAGAGGATTCTTAGAAAAAAAGGATATAACAGAAGTAAATAAAATTTAGGCAACAGGAGAAGTAAAAATTAGAATATATATATAAAATTCAGCTAAATGGGGAAATAAAAATAAGCAGCTAGATATAGACTATCTGTACTGATACTTTAACATGAATTTATTTCTTATATAATACTTCCATGTAATTATGCTTTTACAAAATTCTGGAAGATGAAAATACCCAGTTTTGAATAATGCATATTTATTATAGATATTATATATTTATAAAATATAAATATATATTTAATATGCTGGTTGTAAATATAATCGAAAGAGAATAACCATCTTATTATTATAGTCCAATTATTTAGTAATAAGAAAATATATTGTACATGTGAAAAATAGAGTGAAGTAAGTCATCTCTGTCATATTGTGACACATGATCTTCATGGATAGAAATTCTTGCTTGAATTAGAAAGAATCTAACAGCAGTATACATGGACCAATTGATAAAAGGATGACTGCTCTGAAAATGAAGAAAAACATTACAATCTATGAAGAAAAACAACAACAGTGTAAATCTTCAGTTAACCCCTCAAGTGAACATGTAGAAGAAGGTCTCTAAGCTGCACTTTAATACACCTTTGATAACTATTGGAGTAGTTAGTGCATTCACAAGACATCAACTGACTTTTACATCAATAGCATCCAGGTTCAGGACAGAAGACTGATGTGGCAATAATGTATTCAGCAATTGTATATATGAGTGATGGAAGCCACACAACAGTGAAATCTGACATCCCTCTGAAGGATATGCTTTTTTTTAAAGGGAAATACATACTACAGAATGAAGAAAGTTAGAACAAAATAAAAATGGCTGCTAATGGTATTAAACCTAATTAAACTAGAATTGTCCTATTGGATACTTAACTTTTAAAAATATATCAGTAATCTTAAGGAAAGAAACAAAACACACACACACACACACACACACACAGAACTGTCCTGGCTAAATGGCAAAGAAAACAAGTATTAGGGAAAAAAAATCATCCTTCCAAAAAGAGAGACATTGTTAAATAAAAGCACAGATGAGTATAAAATGTCAAGTTAAATATAAAACTGTAATGAATTGTGCTAAAATAGAAAAAAAAAAGAAAAAAATATTTTAAGGAGAAACTTGCCAGAGGCATGAAAACTAAAAATAAAAATTTTTAAATACATCAGAAGAAGGAAACCTGCTTGAGAATTCACATGGATGATAGATGATAACCATAAAAAAAAGCATTTAAGGAGGATAAGGAAAACAGCTAAATCAAATTTATTTTATGTGCTGTTCACTAAATAGGGGTTAGAGAGTTTCCTAAACAAGGTTCATACACATTCCTCATAGGATGAGCTGAAGAACTGTCCCTACTAGAAGTGTCAGTATTTTGGAAGAAATGGGTACAAGGAAGAATAGCAAATTTCCATGATTGGATGGCATTCACCCAAATATCCTGCAAGGACAGAAATTTGAAACTGATGAACTGCCACCTGTGGTAAAGCTACTTGGAGCCATTATTAATGAGTGGAAATGCTAAGATTCACGTTTAAGGATGTGATTAGATATAAAGACTATAGTTCCCCTAAATGAAGGAAAAGTTCTTCCGCTCCAGGTGGAAGTCCCTGCCTTGTGGATGAGGAACAGTGGCAACATGTTCTGCAGATTATCCGGCCTCTCTCTGATCACCTCTCAAAATGCCTTCAGCCTATGGAAAGATGTTGCCTTTATTGTGTTGCTTCCTGCCACTCATAGGGATGAATACCTGAATTTCAGCCTGGAAGTAGTTCAGATTCAAGTATCCAGATGCAGGTGCTCTTGTGGGAAGACAAAAGCTAAACTCAACCATTTCAGAGAAAAAAAAAAAAAAAAAGAAAATGGACTTGAGAAAATATATAGCCTGCTGGAGGCATAGAGATACAAATTTTTGGTACATAATACTTTGTTCAGGGCTCATGTCCTAGCAGAAATTTAAGTCAAAGAATTAACACCAATTCTTTTTCAAACCTACCAGTCATGCTGTGACAAAACATAAATATTCATTGCCATCTCTCTCAGCAATTAGAAAGGAATCTATCTTAGCACAAGTTCCCAAAAATGCCAAACTTCTTGTCACAAAGACAGACTATTCCCTCCATACAAACTGCAGGGAGGTATACTTAATCCTTGAATTGGAAATCACTGCATCAGTGATCATAGTAATAAACTTATTTCTCAGTTCACTTACTTCTGTGCCTGGCTGAGCTTAACTGGGCTGAAGGATTTTGCCAAACAAGTCTTTGACGCTTCAAAAAAAAAAAAAAAGACAGGTTAAGAAGCTGTGCTGACATTCCTTATTATAGTAATGAGCAGCTTAGTCCCTTTTGCTATGAGTTAGTCATTTCCCCAGGTATGTGATGGACAGTAAGGGCAGCTTGCCTTCCCATGTAGTTAGTAAAATAGGAGAAGTTATTTTATGCCTTAGAGATGCCTTAGCTGATACTTGAAAAAGACCTACTTGCTGACTTGTCAGCTCCCCAGTGTCGGAGGCATTTTATTATAACCATGAAAATGGAAAAATGGTGACTTCTTGACCAATGTAACAATGCATCTGTCTTTGGGGTCAGGTCTTAGGCTACGCTCTTCATTTCTCCATTTCCCACTTGCTCAATTGTCTGTTCAGTTGGTGTCTGGATTCCTTTGCTCAGGCACCCAACACTCTGCACCCGTGATTTACTGAGCCTGGTCATCCCACTGAGAGCTGAGACAGGGCCCTTGCAGGATACAGATCTCTTTGGCAAGACTAGGACTTAGCTACCACAGACTAATGTAAGACCTGCAGTTCTGATACTGTGAACACCCATGGTTCCCACCTACAACCTGTACTTGTTTTATTTGAAAGGTGTTGCATAGGACTGATGTGTGCCCCTATGATGCAGAGATGTTGCCATGGCACATATGCAGACCTATGAACTAAAATGTGTATACTTTGTTACAGTCTGGTATAGTCTGTTCCTCACATGCCTATATGTAAACCAACTAATTAAAAAAAAAAACTAAAAAAAACCAAAGAAAAAATGTATCTGTACTTGGTCCCTTTTATGCCTTAAGAAATATGGTGAAATGAATCATTTAGTATTTCTTATGCACTCAGAGGCCAGAACATCAGAGAAATAAAAAATTATCTTGTTGGAGTTCAATAGTACACAATTTAAGGCATCATGAACAAATGGTACAAGCATAAAACAAAATATTGAATAACTCCTTATTGTTCATTTGGTTACTGAATACATCAGGAATACCTATTGGAAGAGCTATGTTTTCCTTCTGTTACAGATTATATAAAGGTCATATACATTAAAGCTACAAAGATAATTAATTGTGATGTTTCCTAACTTGGGAGCGATTTATTTGTTGGAATTACTAATGTATTTTACTAAGATTTTTTTTGTTTGCTTAGGTACAATATGTTTTAGTGTAACTGGCTATCTCTGCTAGAGGTGCCTTTAAGAATAGATTTTAAACCATTGATTTTTCAGATTGATGTGATTGAGTTTTTTTTTGCTGTGAGTTCTATTTGGTTTCTTGTAATGATAATAAAAAATGACAACAATAATAGAATGTGAATGTTAATACATAAGCTGTGAGAATAATTAGAAGTATCTGTGGAGAATCTAGATGCATGTAAAACAATACATAACCATTTGACAGAGATTTAGTTTCCATATAATCTTATATATAATCTTTCTTCTATAATCAATGTAGAGAACAAGTTTGATCTTTCATCTTAAAAAAAAATTCTCATCCTCGGAATCAAGTTCATGATGGGATAAAAAGTTATTACAAAATCAGTCATACAAGTGCTAACTTTTACATATAAAAAGTACATTAAAAAGTAGCACAAATGAATGTGTAAAATATATGATTGCTCCTTAATGAGGAAAATTTCATATCTGCTTATGTGTGCACTTATCCTATACTGCTCACTATAATCTTCTTTTTGATTTTTGTGAGAGGAAAAGTTGTATTTTATTGGATCAGATTTGGAACAAAATTCAGCTTTAGCCTTCTAAGTCAATGTTGATTCTAGAAAAGATTGGAAGTATTTAATCTGTTAAATTAATGTATCACTTCATAGCAAGACTTCTAATATCTCATTAATACTTTCAAAATACATAGGAAAAGGCAAAGTCACTCTCTCTTTCCAAAAAAAAAAAAAAAAGCTTAATGAAAAGCTTAAATATATATAGTATTTTTTCAGCTGTTCTTGATAATTTGAGAGCATTTCCCGGAAGGTGGCATTTTTTCTGAAACATATGCCATGACCTCTTAGCACAAGCTAATAAGTCATCATGTGGCAGGAAAAGATAGAAACTAAAGAGTATTTAATCTACTCCTTCTGATGAAGTTATTTGCTACCTTGGACAAATACAATAGGACAGTGGAACCTGAGTCCTAATTTCATGTCCGTGTTATCTCTAATACAGATGGTTCAGTGTATAATTTGGAAAGAATTTCCATTTAAAAAAAATTATTTTATTTTATTTTATCTGCAGTTTTGAGCAGCAGGTGGAAGAGGCCAGCCTATCGGGGAGCAGCAAGGGATGGGGACTTGCTACTTTTGCCAGTAGGTCAGTAGTCTCACTGACCATAGCCAGTCCCACTGCCCCCAGTGGAGGGAGCAGCACAGGATGGGGATGGCAGCTGAGCTCAATCGAGAGTTCAGATGATCAAACAAGTCCATAGCAATGAAGCAAGTCCAAGGTCTGGCTGGGAAGCCAAGCTTGTGGACCAGGGTCAAGCTCAGCAAGTCCAAGGTAGGTTTGCAATATTGTTCAGGCATGGACTAGGTAAGAGCCTTATCCCAATGCAGCTCCCAGGCAAAGGGCAAAAGGATCTCTTTCTTAAACAAGTCTGCAAGGTTACATGGCTGCCCCATATCAGAGCTGACCTCCAACACCAGCAATGGTGTTAAAGCTTTGGCAGGGGGAGAGTGTGCAGAGATGCCCACTGCACTCAGATCCCTGACACAGACTTTGCTACACAGGTCACTGGCTTTAATGTGACGATGTGCCATGATCTGTTATGCCTGGCACTGCCACGTGCCACATTAAAAGCCCTGACAAGTAGCTGTGTGTACTGTACGGGCACAGAACAGCCTTGCAGCTGGGCAGGGTGAAAACCTGATTTTTGTCCCCTGGCTGGACCCATTTTTCTCACTCCAGCTGTGTTCAGGTGATGAGTCATCCTCAGTGCTAAAGGTGTTGTAAGAAGCACACACAGGAACATAAGGAACAGACATTACACAGCTGAATAGTCAAAACTTCAGTGAGTCTGAAGAATTCTGTGAAATAAGAATCACAAGCCTCATCTATAATGTATGAAGTGAAATCAGCTTTGAATTCCTTCTGCACAAAAGCCTTAGAGTAAACATGTGACGTACTAAAGAATTGTGCTCTACAGTGAAGTTCCTACATCCACATGACTTCGACTTGGTAGGGCTGTGAGGCAGGGCTAAGACAAAAATCCAGCAACTCTCTGTATTGGCAATGAGCCCATGGAGCACCTCGTTCTGTACCTGCTGCGTTTGGCAGTGAGCAGCAGTGTCCTGGCACTTCAGAGACTCACTGGTAGTGAACAGATTTAGGCTGCTAATTCATTTTGTTACTTCTGAGATAGTAAGAGATGGTAAAATGCATCTTTTGGAAACAACCAAACACACACAAAACACCTCATCGTTCCTTATAGCTAGTGTTTGATATGCATGACAACCTTTGCTTGTTCTGTGGCACATGAAAATTTTAAGGCGAGTATTTGTTTGAAAGAATAGTTATGTGCTGATGATCTCATGACGTAAATAGGGATTAAACCAACACAGACACCCAGAATGCCTAGCGTTGTCTGGTATTGATGAAATATTTACAGGCATCTTCTCTTTATACCACCGTTGGGGCCCACATGTAATGTTGAGAGTCTAAGAGAATAAAGTACTCTTCTGTATAAGTTTAAAAAGTCTAAGCAATTGTTTCCTTACAAACCAGGCCTTGATTCTCAGTTCAATCTTGGTGAAAATCAATGACTGTAATTTTCTGTGTCAGAAAAACACTTCTACTATTGGAACATCCATGTTTACTACATTGTATTTTAAGCAGTAGTACCTACCTACTGCAGAGACTGTTGAAAGTTGAAAGAATTACAAGCTTTCAAGACCCCACCTCAAGTACTGTGTCCAGTTTCGGGCCCCCTACCACAAGAAAGACATTAAGGTGCTGGAGCAGGTCCAGAGAAGAGCAACAAAGCTGGTGAGGGGTCTGGAGCACAAGCCTTATGAGGAGAGGCTGAGGGAGCTGGGGTTGTTCAGTCTGGGGAAGAGGAGACTGAGGGGAGACCTTGCTGTCTACAACTACCTGAAAGGAGGCTGTAGAGAGGCGGGGGTTGGGCTCTTCTCCCAAGTCACAGATGATAGGACAAGAGGTAATGGCTTCAAGTTGCACCAGGGGAGGTTCAGGTTAGATATTAGGAAATATTTCTTTCCTGAAAGGGTTGTCAGGCATTTGAATGGGCTTCCCAGGGAGGTGGTTGAGGCACCATCCCTGGAGATATTCAAGAGACAAGTTGACATGGTGCTCAGGGATATGGATTAGTGTTGAGTTGATGTTGTTTTGGGTGTGGCATGGGGTTTGGTTTTGGTTTTGTTTTTTTTTTTTTGATTATGCATATTCACTTTGCTGAAAGTGAATATCCTTTATCCTTCAAAGTTGCTTTCTTCTGCCTTGAAATTCTGATAACCTTTCAAAAAATAACCTCTTTTCATGCATTCATACTGCTTACACTTCAGCTTTTAAAATATTTTAAAATTATTTTAGTTATACTAAGGTAGAGTATTTTTGTGTCTGAGTTGTTGGGAATAATACATGTTTGTGAATTGATGTATTTTTATTTTAAAGAAGTAGGACTTTTTTAATTAATGACATTCCAGTATACTTTGTTCTTACACACATCTGGAAACATAATTGTGAATTCTTCCAACACTGAGAAAATACCAAGATGGTGTGGCATTCTTGTAGGCTGCTGGTGGTTGTACTCCTGTCAGTCCCTGATTTTGGGACAGGGGAGTAAGACAAAGAAGAGAGATCTGGCCTGTGCAGACCTGTATTATTTGTGTTTCCAGTTCCTTGAGTCACACCTTGTGAGGTCAAACATCATTTGAACATAATCAGAACTCCTTGGATATATTTCAGGAGTTGGTCTGATCTGAGGACACAAACAGGACAGAAATTACCATTCGTTTTAAGAGGTTAGAGGAGCTGCTTGGTTTTCAGCTAACTAACGACTAGTAAGTATCTATTTCCATCCAGCACTGAGAGCACCGTCCTTTGTAGCAGCAGCATCTTCTAGTTCCAAGAGGCAATTCTAATACTGCAAACAGGAGTTATAAGCCATTCCTTCTATTCTCTGCTATTACACTGCATTCATCATCGTGTCATCTGAGTTTCTGTTTGCTTTCCTTTGCAGGTTTTGTGAGACACACAGGTTATTTTACTCCTCGGATTTAATATTGATTTCCTCCTCTGTTTTCTGTACTAGCAAGTTAATCATTAACTCTGTGTAGAGAAGTATTAACAATTATAAATACAGCAAAAATAATGAGAATTCTATCACGTGACTTTTGTGAAAAATAAACATGTGATAGTTTTAATACTCTTCAGAAAACAAGGCATCAGGGAGGGAAACCTGCAAAGAAGTGGTGCTGGTAAAAAAAAAAAGAGTCCTTCCAAAAATTTATAGCAAGCAACACCACAAATACATTTTTTTACATTTGAAAACAAATTTTAAAATTTTGGTTTTGACACTATATAGCAGTCTATAGAATGTTGAAGCATTTAATTTGGTCACAAAGACTATAGATCGAATAAGATCTTCATGGTTTTGCATCAAGGTATGAGTCAGTGCGGACTAAGCTATAGTCCCCTGGTTTATAAGAGCCCTCAGATATGACAGGAAACTTTTTCTTCCATACCCACCCGCACCTGGCCTCTACTCAGGTTTCATAGCTGGAAACCTTTGTCTGGAATTACAGATCAAAGCCCATAGCTACAAAACAAGGTACTATGATGATCTAGATTTACCTATCGGGTAACTAAAATGGCAGAAAGCCCTTTTGTAGATACACATCTGTGACTGTTTCAGTGATTGTAAAAGATAAAATAAATGGAGTTATTGTCTATGATTTTTTCTGGTAGCCAAACCAAGGCAATCTTAATGTTTGAAGCTGCTGTCCCTTATTAACTGAAATGCCACAACTCACTCAGTGCTTTCTTCCAATTCCTTCTGGTTGTGGGGCAAAACAGGTTAGTTGATGTAGCTATCAAAAAATCTAAACACATCCTGCTTCATAAATGAGTGAGCTAAAAGTATCTACAAAAGGCCAGAAAGGCATCACAGCTGTGAAGAAATAAGTTGCTAAGCTGCTCTAAGTCACAAAGAATCATAGAGCCGTAGCCTAAGAGCAAATGGTTGGTTGACACCTCTTCAAAACACTGCTGTTCCTAGCTTCCAAGAGCAGTATGAAGTATAATGCATAATTTCTTGTTGCTCATTTTGTTCATCGGATTGTTGTGGGATATTTCAGGCTATTTTTGGCCTCCTTCTATTCATTATATTTTCAAGACAATGCGAAGACAATGTGCTTTTCTGTTCTCGTTCCAATTGTTATAATGCAAATGAATTAATATTGTGCTATTCTCTGTTCCCATTATGATCCTTCTTAGAGCAACAGTATAATAGGAAAATACACCAGTCAGTAAAACCTGTGACAACTCAGCATTGTGATAAAAGGTACATAGTAGACTGCAGTACAAGAAGTAACATGTATGTGCTCATTTTGAGAAAATGAAAGATGGAAAGAAAAGGATGGAGAACAAATTAACCCTTTCTGGTAACTCAAGTTCATAACCGTCTGGAAGCTTCTCTGCTTCTCTTAGTCATAAGACATGTGACAGTACTGGGCACAATCTGCATTGATCCCCAGGGGATATTTTTCCCCTTTGTAGCAAAACAATCCATTAGGTAAACAGAGTTTTGTTGCCCATAGCAACAGAAAATTGCTTTCTAGCAAGATAACAACGTATTTTACTTTTGTTTATTTCTTTCAAAGTTAGAAATAAAGATCAGCAGGACAAAGGAAGTACTATTACAATTATTCCTTGCTTAATAAAGACTGGACAAATGCAAGGAGAAAAAATAAGATTCATCAACAGAATGCTGAAAAATATAGTATAATTTTGTAGTATTTACCTGCTGAACTTATTTGCAGCAGCAACAGCCTGCATTCTGTTATTCTCACCACTGCCAGACAGTTTGTCACCAAGAAGCTGACACTGTTCCTATTATGTTTTCAGATGTTGAATGACTTAGCTTACATGAAAATATATTCCAAAATATATTTCACACGCTTTTGCTGGCTCTGGCATAAGATGTGTGCTTTTCTGTCAGTGCTGCCCAGAGGAAATAAATGTACAAATGCAACTAATGAAAGGAGGAAAGGCCATGTGACTGATCCTGGAAGTGTGTAGGGTCAGCTAGGAAAGCCTATGAGAATTCAATGAAGTGCACTAAAGAGACAACCTAAATCAGACATGGTTGCCCAAGCTCTAGGTTACAGAGTATAATTGTAATTGCATTAAAATAATGTAATCAGTATTTTACAGAGTTCTAAAGGAAACTAAAATGCTGAGCTTTTATAAGGGAAGGAAATCATCGGTGGGGTTCCTTGGGGTTCTCTATTGTGACCTGCACAACTCAACAAAATCATAAAAAACTCTAGGAAAAGAAATGGGAAGGAATTTCCCAGTATTAGTAAGGTACTCAAAGTAATAAGAACAGGAGCAGGCTGAAAAGAATTTGAGACTAAGGGAAAAAAAACCAATGGAAATCAATATGAAGTGATGAACAGAAGAAAAAAATCTGATTCTTATGTATCTGATGATAGTCTTGGATATTTTGCTGCTATATCAATACATCTTTTATTCACACATTAAATATCTTTTTTTTAAGAAGGGTGGTCCACATCCAGAAATGTGTAACCTCAAAGAGAAGGATGAAAGCTATGGAATGGCTTCCGTACCAGGAAGAAGGAATCAGTAAATAAATCCTCTTCAGCCAGAAAAAGAGCTGAGGGGAGGGTGTGTGACAAAGGACTGCAGAATTGTGAGTGGTGTGGAGAAGGTGGGTAGGGTAGACTAGTTGCTCTCTGTCAACACAAAGTCTGTGGGCAATCAAATGAAGCCAGTAGGTGCCTGCTTCAATGCAAAGCGAAGGAAGTGATTCACTGTGCAACAGGTGAATGCCTGTGAAAGCTTACACAGGCTCAAGAGCAAACTGGACAAGTTCAGGGAAGATGGATTTGTGGCATTCTGTGAAATACACATTTGGCTCAGGACGTTCCCAGAGATGGAAAAAGTTGGAGAATGGAAGAGTATTAGGGGAAATATCACCATCCCATACTGATTTATCCTGGAACTGGAAACTGAACTCCATATCACCAAACTCACCATGAAGGGTCTAATTACATAAGTTATAGCTAGACTCAAACATGCACTATATAGAAGATTTAAGATGATAATGTGTCTGCAAACCTTTTTCATCATAAAAGTTTAGTAGCTGAAGCCTGTCTTCCAAGTCAGTTGGAAGCACACCTCTTTCATTTAGGAAGCAGTGGGTATAGAATTTGGGTTCCTGGTATATTTTATAAGGTGCGAAAGCAGACAGGGTTGAAAGTCTAAATTTTCTAGTTTTGCTTTTTTTTTTTTCCTTGAGAAAAAATTTCATAAAGCTTTCCTTTTTGTCCTTACATTTTAACAGTTCCTTTTCTTTCCATTTATGTTCCTTGGCTGTCAGATATATTCTTTTTTTTTTTTCCTAAGGAAAGATATGGATAATATTGGTTGAAATATGACTAGAAAGAAAGTATTGCACTGAAAGAGAAATAATATGAGATTTTATCTAAAAGAGTGAATTGGGGATACCTTGTAATCACCTGGGTTTCTTCATTTTTTATTACATCTGAGTTACAAGGCTTTACTTTACAGCTAGGGAATAATCCTTGTATTTTAAAAAAAGCTACAGACATGGTTATACGGATGGTAGGTAGTGACACAAATTGAGATGTATTAATGCTGCTATGGAGAGAAAGTCTCCAATAATTCATAAGTCAGGAGGGAATTAGAGGCAGTTTCTCATACTTAGTTTAGTACTAAAAACAGTACTGAGAACCTTTTGGTCTGTTTATAAAAATATATTGAAATAAATTATGGAAAATTAATTACAGAATAATTCTTGATGTCTTCTGTTTGTGAGAAGCCCAGAGACTCTAAAACTACACACAGAGATGTCAAATGTCACAAGGAATACCATTTGTCCTTTTAAAGATGTAATCTCATGGAATCAAGTTACTATTTTAGACTATATCTTTTTTTTTTTAAATGCATACTTACAGTCCATATGACTCCAAAACAGAATGAAAATGTGGATTTTTTTTCAACAATGAGAGGTAAATATAGGTAACCAATACTTAACTATTTATGTATTTCATACAATTGAATATTTTAAGGATAAATTCATGATTTCCTGGTAATTTATAATATTTGAATGCCTGGTTCTATTTTCCTTGATTGTATATTATAGTGTAACTTCCAGAATTACATTTCTAAAATAAATGCTAGTACTTATTAATTCAAAATGTACTTTCTGCAATAATTATTCTGTAATAATGGCTGAAAAATTGATACTTCATTGCCGTATTTGCCAACCAGAAGCCATGTCAATGTGAATGTTGCAGAAGAAACAGAGAGTGAAATTAACTGGAAACTGATGAGACTGATTTCAGCTAAGAATTGCAAAATCACACCTGATGAAAAAGTAAAACCTGCAAAACCTGAAACTATCTCTAAACTTACTTTATGGTGATTTTGATCATGATCAAATATGCACTATCAAAAGCATTGGAATAGCTTTTATATCACATAAGTATTAAGAAAAATATTCTGAAGTTAAAAGATCTGTAATCCTATAATCTCCCCATTCATTTCCTGGTTTATGATGGCATCTAATTAATGCAGTCTTTGTCATATATTTTCTTTTATTTCCTCACTTTTTTCTTGACTGCTCATATCACCACTTTTTTTTCTCTCCATCTTTTGATTTTGCAACTGAAATACCTTTTTTCCCTACAGATTTTCAAAGGTTTAAATTTCTTAGACACCAAAGGTTCAGTTGTATACAGACAGTTATATATTAAGAAATTCCATCACCTACAGAATATTTTTGTAGTCAAAGCATTCCTCACATGAAACACCAACTAATCACTCTTCTCAGTTCTTAACTGATTTACCCCAAGGAAGTGAGGAAACAGCTCTTTTGAATTTGTGGCCATTAACTCAATCAATCACAGGCAATTTACCTGCCAAGAGTTAGAGAATCAGGACTGGCACACAGGAATTTCTTCTTACTGGCCTTGTATCTGCTGATCAAAACTCTGGGAGTGCTAGTGTTAAATGAAGTTTAGCTAAGTAAAAACTGATTTGTCCCAACCTTCTCCATATCCACAAATATTCCATATATTCAGTGATACTTTTATTAATGAGTTAGGCAGGACAATTCAGCTATATTATTTCCTGATTTTCTTAAGGAGAGAATTACCCTTACTTGTGACTTAGTTGCAAAAGGCTGCTACATTAAATTATGATTAGAATTCAGAAAATAACTCTGGTGGCCTAAAATATTCTCTCCAAATAAAATCTTGAATTTGTTTACAATGTAACCCTTTCATATTCATTTTCTAAATTATTCTGTTCGCAGGCAAGAATTTTTAATCCATGCAGGTAGTATTGCCATATCAAAATCATTACAGATAAACACTAATGGCTTTTCTGAATATGGCAGAGGCTGGAACTGGTTTGGAGCCACTATGAAGAAATGATAAAAATGGGCTTGAATCAGGGGTCAGGAAAGAGCTGCTGTGATTGCATGTGATCCTTTGAAAACCAGTAGTCTTTCCTCTCCACTAAAGATAACTAATATGGGTCAGCAAAAAAACCAAACAAACCATGTAAAAAAAGAAATTATGGGGTTTTTTCCACCCTGGAAGGTAGAAAAAAACATGAAGGTTGAAGTGTGTGCGAGTAGCAGGAAAAGACTGTGCTAAAGAATCAGACCCCAAACAATTAAGTAGTGACAACTGAATATAAAGTTCATGAAAGTTTAGCTTGCAATCTTTCTAAGATGTCTTTTTTCTCTCTTGGGTCTCTGTAACAATCACAATTTGTCGCCATAGTTATCAAAGTGATTATGACCTAAGAAGTTGATAGCCAGTATGATTAATAAAGACACTGCACAGCTAATAGTCAAGAATGACCAGGCTTGCAAAACAGAGGCCAGATGTAGAGCTGGAAGTGATTGATTGTAATGCCTTGAAAATGCAAAGGACTGATCATTTAGGATGTAGAGGCAGTCACGTAGAAGTCTGTTGAGGCATGAGTGTTACACATTAACCTTGGTGGTGGGCTAGAACACTGTATTTCAAACAGGATTTTGTGTCACTCAGATGTCTGAGAGCACACACAAGCATTGCCTGTTGTACTCAAACACATTTTTACGCAACTTTGGGTTTTCATATTTTACAGTGCTATAATACACTCCTGGGTTTTTTGGATTTTTTGGTATAATTTATATTTGCTCTTGAATTTTAAGGTGAAAAACATCACTAGATGAATGGACACAGATTAGCCTTTATAACTATACCATACATGTAATGATTATAGGACTGACAAATAATCATACAGTGATTAAATATCATATGGTGATCATTTAAAATTTCAACTATTCACTTCAATCTGCTCTTTGAACCCAGTCACTTGAAATCAAATCAGCTCTTAAGTGATTTACCCGAAGGAAGTGAGGAAACATGAGGCTGGTAGAGCTTCTTTCACTAATTTCAGCAAACTTTGAAGCTGCCCCAAGGGTATTATTATAACCCCCACCTCCTACATTGGTACATGAGTTATGTTTGAGACTTCCCAACACAGGTGAAATATTAAGATCCAGAATATCAAGTCTAACTCTGTGTGCAGGATTATGGTAGATTTTCCTTCAAGCAGGTATACAAGCTGTTAGCAACATGCTTAGACAAACCCACTGCAGGCACATAGTATATAATTTTGTAAATTATCTACCTTTCTTCTGACAGTAGGAGGTCAATCCCAAGTTTCTAACTGTTAAATAATTCATATTTATTTCAGTGTCTGCTTATCTAGTAATTGTGGCAGACTCTCCTTTTTAATCCTTCAGGTACTGATATTGCACAAAACTATTCAGCATTACTTGATTAGGTATAATGTGAAAAACCAATACCAACCACACAAGGGTTATAAAATGAATCACAGAGAAAACATTACTATGTGCTACTGCACATTTGAAATAGCTGTGTTTCTAGGTTGTCCTATTAATTACCAATTAAATTTAATTTCTTTACACTAGAGCTAGACATGATGTTTTCTTTTCCTTTAATGGCTTTTTTGACCTGCATTTTGTATATTTATACATGAAAGACTTTTTAGTAAAAAGGAACAAATTCTTCTTGCACAGCTTAATCTTCAGAAGTAGTTTCCAGACTTTAAAATGAAGGTAGATTTTGTTTGTCAAATACAGTAGAGTTACAGTTTTCACTTGGTATATTTCATCTGCAGCTTATTCTGCCAACAATTTCCTTCATCATGATAGGCCAAGTTTTATACCAATGAACTTTTCCTAATCTTCTAACTTTAATACAGTCATTTGACAGCTCTCAGTAGTTCACTTTGTCAAAGTTGAAGACCCTCATTTTTCCTCCAAAACTGTATATTCCTGGCAAACTAAGAGTTATGCTGTTCCCTACAAAAGAAAACAAATCATCTAAGTGGCCTGTACTTCTGCAGAACAAGAAGAACTAATAACCGGGGCTGAGCAAGATGGTCCTCTTTGCTTAATAGTAGGCTGAACTAGCTTTAATTGGCCCAAAATGTCTGCTAATTTGGAAGAGAGCATACTTATGTTCAGAGCACAGAACAATTTATATACTAGCTTTAACTGATAATTAACTGAAAACTCCTTTCCTCTCTTTTCTCTCAACACCTACTCTTGATAGGTTAAACCATGTGAAAAGGGGATAAGGGCACATGATGTGGTAGAGACCAGGGCATGTGCCTTCCAATGGGCTCAGGTTCCCAAAGGACCTCAAAAAGCCACACTGTTCCTTCACAGCTGCTGACCAGCTTCCTCCCCAGGAGCAAGGCCATGTGGCAGATATGGCGGCTTAGCAGAGCACCAATCTGATGGTAACTTCAGTGAGGGAACAGACCAAGCAGAAAGCTGGTGCTGCAGGGCTCATCAAGTGATGCACAAACCTGGCACCGTGAGTCTTGTTTTCCAAGTGTGAGACTTCACATGTCTGCTTACACCAAAATTCAGAGAAGTGTTTGGGGAAGGCAACTGTCAAAAGTGCAATGCATATAAAACCAGTTTGATGTGACAAACCTTTTGTATTTAACTACCTGACCAGCAGATGCCAAGTGTTGGATCCTGCAGATAGACAAAGCTTTGGCTATCTTAACTTCAAAAGTAAATGTTAAGTTTGCAGTGTGTATAGGTAGGCTTGGGACACATAATTTCTGGTTGGAACTGCTGTTAATATTAATTTATAATGCTCTGTGGTGCACCTATTAAGTATTGTCCTGTTGCCAGTCCCTGTCTGGCTATACCAGCAGCCCACCAGGAGTCTGAGTTTTGCAACATCTGCTGTCTGAAAAGAGAATGAGTCCAGACCTCCTGAGCAGAGGAAAGCTCTGAAGCATCATCATACCCGTGGCTGTGCAAAACTTGCATTTGTACATGGTGCTCTTTTCAAGGCATTTGAGAGTGGAAGTGTTAATTTTAATTTTTTTTTAAAGTCAGTTTTGGAAAAATAAGCTGAGAATGTAAAACCTGTGCTACATTGAAATATGACAACACAGAATATTCCTAAAGTATGAATTTAGGATTACTGGGTGTGGTGGAGAGGAATGTTTTTTGATTATTTAAATGAAGCAAGGCACTGTCCACTGTCTTCAGATGCTAGTAAACTTTTGATATGGCAGTGCCAATACGAGGCAATATATGAAATATGAATATTGGTTAAGAGGTATATTGTAAAGTAAAATTGTTTAAGTTCCCTCATTTTGTTACTACTATTTCTAGACAAGTTCTATAAACACTGGTCAACTGTTTTAACAGGCTAACTCTCTTTTACATTCCGTCTGGCTGCTGTTTCTTTCCAATCTGGTGCATCCAGGTTACAGCCTTGTTTGCTGTTTTGTTTTGTTAAAAAAGCTGTATTGCAAACAATCAAATCCATTAAGTTTATGTTCAGCAGTAAAAATGTCCTTGTTGAGAATGTCATTTTACTAATCCAAGACTGTCTGAGGAAAATATATGGGCTATTTTAGCATCTTCAGACTTTATGCCTGTGATAACAAATAGTTTGTTTCACAAAAAAATGATACATTTACGTTTCCCCATGTTTCATTTACTACCACTAAGCATTTCCCGATTTACTTGTTAATGAAGCTTAGCCAATAAAGTTTACTAGACCACTTGGGAAAAATTCTGCTAGATAGATGGTCACTGCTACATTGTAAAGCCACATTTCAGCTGGGTATTTTTCTCTTTCCTATTTTAAATAACTGTAAAATGACTGTGTTAATGTCAAATACAAATCAGATATGTGACTTCAGTCCAGAATCCAGGACTGCCTTAGTGACCTCCCAGCAGAATATAGTCATGTTTCCGCTTCTTTTTTTTTTTTTTTTTAAATCCAAACAAATTTTGCAAAGTGGTCCTGTTTGTGCAATGGACTATTTTCATTCATATCCAGTTACCTGAAAGCAATGACATTAGGAGATTTTAAAATTAACATATGCTTTACTTTGAGATTTTCAAGTTACTCAGGCTTATGTTCGAGTTTTCTCTCCAGAATATTTTTTAATTTTTTTTTTTTTAAAGCTAATTTTCCTCCTTGTAATCGGACTCGGGATGTTTGGAATTATAGAAAAATACCAAATATCATCAATTCATAAGAAACTTGTGAAAACCGGTCAGGTGATTTTGAAAACACAGTTCTTCTCAATGAGAGTGACAAAACCAGAATATATGGATACTCTCATTAATAGCTTCCTTAGTGTTTTCTTCTGCATTTCAAAGTTATAATATAGCTTAGAAGTTGCAGAGAAAATATTATCTTTTTGCAGGACAAACCAAGTTACAGTGCACAACGGGGACAGGCCCTTCTTGCCCAAGAAGAGAATACAAATCCTCTCACACAGGCCTGCTACCAACTAAAAACAGGATTAATTTTGTTTGTATGATTTACAGTATGCTGTGTAAGGGTGAGCATCTGTTTAAGATCTTAAATTGAGAAACTTTAGGTCAATAAATATTCTAAAAGTGTGCAATGGGAATACTAGGTATTATCAAAACTGTTGCCCTTGTTGTCTTCATGGAGACAGACAAACAGAAACAGCCAGTTCACTGCAACATGCCCGGTATATTTGGATGGCAAGCCAGTCATGCAAGCATGGCCTTTTCCTGTTCCTTCACATAAGTCTCTATAACATATTTTAAGCAAAACATAGAGACTGCAAAGAACAGTCAGGTCACACAGTCTGTCTCATAAACACTGCACTCTCTCCCAGGGAATATTCTCTAGCAGTGACTAATTCAGCAGGACCGCTTTGATGTTCTGCCTTTTCCCGCTCTCCTTCCCTTTTCCATTCTGCAAAGGACAGATGTAACCTGCAGTTTCGATCTGAAGTATTTATCCCTAATTTGCTTCTGCATTTCCGTCCCCGACTACCCACACGGGAATAGGTGGACTCCTTTTCTTTGATCTGATAAACTATCCTTTCCTCCGTATGTCAGAGTTGAAATCTTTGCTTCAAGAACCACGCTCAGGAATATTATTTCCACACATACGCCTCCAGTTATCCCCAGCACATTCTGCGCTCGCAGCAGCGCTGCCACATTATTGTGATTCATTAAATATGTAGGCAAGTGTTACACTGACAATGACTCAGCAGCAACAGGGAGATTATTCACTTTTTTACATGTCTACAAGGCAGGTGTCTGTGGGATAACAGCAGAGAGAAAGGTGCCCTATTTGTGTCACTGGGACAATGGGAACTGGAACTCCAATTTATAGTAAAATGCTTTTGCGCACGATTGCATCCACTTTTGCTGTGTTGATGGAACAAAACATCTGTTGAAGCTGCTTCAGTATCTGCGTGTGGGTGCATGTCTGTGTGTGGTGTCAGTGTTTGCCCAGACAACAGGGTTATCTGAAGGGCTGTCCGTTTCCATCACAGAAAGCAGAAACACTGACAGAGCCAAGGTCAGGCCACTGAAGTCAGCTTTATGACCATATAATCTTCTGCCCATGAGACTAGAAAAAGCCCAACAGGGACAGTGAGAAAAGGGGCTCCTAATCTGTTAGTCTACTACCAGTTTTCCACACGGCTTTAGGCATCTCTCACTATCTCCTTTCATAACTTGTTTGACTAACTCCTCGCAGAAGCACTTTCCCTTTCTGCTTGTTTATACAGTGGATAGTTTAAGTGGGGCCCTGCCTAGAGGTTCAGCCTTTAAGTTCTGCCATGGAACAAAAACCTGCAATAAACGTTTTTACTGGCCCCTCCATTAAGATGCCTTTTGTGAAATCCATTTGATGGAATTGTTTCACAATTATTTCACAATAAAAAAACAGGGCCTTTAGAGAAGGAACCGAGCTGACATACAAATGTGTTCACCTGTATTTATTTTAAAAATAAAGGTACTTTGATGGCCTTCACACATTTTCCTACACTGTTCTCACTAATTAATGCTTTCAGTACAGATAACAGCTACAATTAAAAGTTGTTTTACTATTTGAAAATCAAAACACCGATCTAGGATTGAAATGAGACCTCCAAAAAAAAAAAAAAAAAGTGAAAAAACAGATTCCGCTGTAAAATTATCTTATTTAGTGGCTTTGTAGGATTTTGTTGGGGAGGGAAAAGCAGAGGTTTTGTTTCTTTTCTTGAAGTGGCAAAAAAAAATTAAACTAGAGTAAGAAGCAGATTCTAATGTTAGCTGCAGTGAAGGCACTGGTACATAATGCATCACTCCATTAATGCATTCTGACAGATGATTATGTCACATGTATGGCAGGATGTGTCAAACACTTTGATTTAGAGTCTTCTTTAATAGACTTCATTTTCAAATAAGTGCATGAGGGCTTTGCTTCCTCCCCCGTAACCACTATTAAATCCACACTGAGAAATCTCACTTAAATTATACTTAAAGTTGCTTATACAAGAAAGCAATTCATGCTTGTATCTCCCTGACGATGGTGGATTTTGGGATGACAAGATGTCACCACCTGCTAGTAGCTAATCAGGTCCAAAGTACCTTTGGTAGGGAATTCTGTACTAGGTGTTGGCCTGGGAGAGATAAAAAGTCTGGCAAACTCACCATCTGACAAGGAAAAAATATAACAGGACACCAAAAGAAACTAAATATCAGGGTCCATTAGCCTTCATCTTCTAATCAACACAGCTGTCTATGCAGTTGAAAATTTTATAAATATGCAATGTTACTTTGATTTTGTGATCTCTTCCCTGAGATTAACACCTACTTTATACTGCATGTTAATTTTTTTTTTTATCTTTATCATTCTGATATTTTTGACCATGTGATATTTTTGAAATATAATTAGGTATACAGTAATAGTAAAAATTAAAAATATGTATGGGAAAGGTGATGAAGGATTCTCAAGGAACATGATGGCAGCTATTCTTTATGTTTTGGATTGTTTGAGAGTGTCAGTAGAGTTTGCAGAGTCAGCAGTGATAGAAACTGGTTCATGTTGAGCCTCCAGCAATGTTCTAAATGATTGACTCCACCCAAGGACAATCAGTGAGGTGCGGGTTGAGCAAATCCTGTACAACAGATATAAACTGAATTCTTTGAACCAAAAAGATGCCTTCAAGAAAACTTAGCAAGTCTGCTCCTTAACATCCCTGCTGAGAAATCCTGGTGTGGATCTTTCTGTTTGTATATGTAGTTTACCGCTTCCTGTTCTCATATTGGAAGTTTATTTAAGTAACAGTTTTTGTTAGAAGGAATAAAATTCCCTGTGAATAAGTCTAGCTGAGAAAATACTTGGATTGGCAATGAATGTGATTTACATTCACTGTGTCTTCTGAATTGCAGTATTCAATCTAACTATGAAGGATTTTCATCGCTTCCATGACATTTATGACTTGAGCTGAGCATGCAACTCTTTTGCTCCTTGCAGATCCATCACCTTGACCAAGAATCAAACTCTAGGAGTCAAAGTTGTCTAAATAAACATGTAAGTAGGCATTCTAGGTTTCCTGATACTTCCATACTCATAGCTAATGCACATTAGGAAAATTGGAGAAGATAAAATACACTTTGCAAAGTATGTCCATTTAGCATACTTTGTTGCTATTGTTACTATTTTTACTAAGTAGTAATCTATTTTTACCTATTATTACTAAATTTTTAATGATTATGTTAGTTACAAAAATGCTGTCCATGGGAAGGCCTTCATTCCCACCTTGACCAGCAGCCAAACTAGACAGCTTATTTCCCTGAGCTCCAGCATAGTTAAGCATGAAGACTTTTCTCTCTAGAGATTACACAGAGGATCTAAAATGACAAAGCTTCTAATTTAACCCCCGAAGTTGCTTCTTAACTAAAAGGGTGAGAATAGTTTCTTATCTCTCCCCTGATGAAGAAAATATACATAAACATTACATGTTTTCTTCACCTGTAAAATAATTTAAGATTGCTTTTAAAGCATACTAGTTTTAAGCGTAGGGTAGGAATAAGTCTACTTGCAAGTTTATGACTTGCTGTATGAGGAGGCGTAAAACAGGATGATTTAATGATCTTCCCTAATTTTGAAACCTGTCTGTCTGAAAGGCGTTTTGAAGAAGGAGAAGTTATTCCTTGCATTTTGATTGGATTCCCAGACATCAGGACAATTTGGCCTTCCAACCACAATTTGGTTCTGAAAACTTTCTTACTTTTATTTATAGGATATATATCTCCTCCTGATGCTCTATTTAGGCACTTTGGACGTGCTGGCCAAAATTTTCAGAATGAATTGGTTTTCATCCGATTAGTCTTCAAAATTCACTCTCTTTGCATCTATCTTTAAGATCTCCCAGATTTTCTGTTCACTGTTTTCACTTTTCATTGACAAGCATCTGGAGGTTTTTGCAAGCCAAGCTCACATTCTGTATCCTATAACACTAGAAGATGAGATTCTCCATCTTGCTCTAGTTTCTAATTTCCACTCCCGATTTCCTCTTTCACATTTTTGTAACCAATTACAATAATCATAATTACCATAGTATATCTTGCATAACATCAATTTACATTTTGTGTAAAAGCGACCATACAGAACATGTAAATGTCCTGAAAGCAGATCAAAGCTCATTCTTCCATTGCAAAATGTTTAAAATTAATCAGGAAAAATGACTTAAAATTGTACTATGGGTCTGAATCAAACGCAGAAAAGAAATAAATTTTGGATTGAGGCTAGCCATCTGTTCTTAAGTCATTGGAAAGAAAAATGCCAGGTGACTTAAGGACAGCATTTTCAGCCTGAATTAACTTCCTTGGGCTCTTGCAGCTTTAAGAATGTAAGCTAAGGCATGCAAACTTACTGAGTATCTCTCCCATTATTTTTTTTCTTTTCCCGAAATAGTGAATATGCTTGTTGGTAATCAGTAGCTGAAAGTGAGTATTAGCCCCAGAGTCATTCAGTTTGAAAAACACAGATTGACAGCTGACCACAGGGATTATTTAATTATTTTCTTTGGGTTATTTTCAATTATGAGCTACACTTTGGGGAGGGATCGGTATCTGATGAAGATGGAGAATCGCTGCAAACAGTTGGGCTTTCTTAATTTCAGTGAATGCAGTTAGATGATGCTGGATATTAAAAGGTTTATTAAACTGTATGCATTAAGCCTAAAGAAAAGAATAGTAGTAGCAAGAAGAGACACAAATTGTGTACAATGAGGGGACAGGTAAAATATAGTTTATATTAATTTCAACTCCTTCACAATCGTTGTAATGTCGCCATCCCTGGAGGTATTTAAGAAACTTGTACACCCCTCATTCATAGATTTTGGCACTTCAGGCCATACTCTAATGCCTGAGATTGTTCGTTTGTGTCTATCTGCATGTGTGGGGGTGTGTGTGTGTGTTTTGTTTGTATATGGGGTCTTTTGTTTGTGTTTTTTTTTTGTTTGTTGGTTTGTTTGTTTGTTTTTTCTGTGGTTGGACTCCACGATCTCAAAGGTTCCTTCTAACCATGAATATACTGTGATTCTATGCTTCTGTTCAGGGAAGACTGTAAGAACACAGGAAGCGTATGTGATTTCCTCCCATTAACAGTCTTGAAGCTCCATCCATCTTCATCTGTTAGCCTGCCCAAGACATATGTGGCTTCTCTGTATTTTGTAACCCTTAGTGGATGACCTTGTCCAGTCTCAACTTGAATCCTTGCAAACATTTAACATTCACAACAACCTTTGGTAATGCATTCTACAAATACACTACCTGTTTTGTTAAAAATCACCTCCTTTTTGCTTATTTTAAGGCTGTCTTCCATGTTGTGACTTACCCCCAGCCAGCAGCTAAGCACTACACAGCTGCTTGCTTACTTCCCCCTAGCAGGATCGGGGGAAAGAATTGGAAAGGTAAAAATAAGAAAACTCATAGGTTGAGATAAAAACAATTTAATAATTGAAATATAATAATAATAGCAAAAACAATAACATCATCAAAACTGTAATGAAAACAACAAAGAGAGAGCAATAAATAAATCAATTAAGACAAATGATGCAAATAAAAACAATGGCTCACTACCAACCAACCAATCCCCAGCCAGTCCCTGAGCAGTGGCACCCCCATCAGCCTCCTTCCTAGTTTTATTGCTGAGCCTGACATCATATGGTATGGAATATCCCCTCGGTCATCTGGGGTCAACTGGCCCAGCTGTGTTCCCTCCCAACTTCTTGTGCACTCCCAGCCTTCTCATTGGTGGGTTGGTGTGAGGAGCAGAAAAGGCCTGGACTCTGTGTAAGCCCTGCTCAGCAATAAATAAAACATACCTGTATTATTAACACTATGTTCAGCACAAATCCAAAACATAGCCCCATAGTAGCTACTACAAAGATTTACTCTATCCCAGCCAAAACCAGCACAGGTGATTAACTTCACATGATGATCTTTGGTTTTTGTTCTGGAATAGACAGCAAATTCCCACCTATCTTTACCACGCCATTCATGACTCTTTGGTTGTCTATTGTACACCCCTCATTCATAGATTTTCCAAGCACAAGCATCCTAGAATAATTAGCTACTCCTACCTGGAATCCACTGTGTATTTTAGATAGATGTTAGAGATTTGTATCTGTTTGCCAGTAAAAATAACAGAAGGATAAATAAAATTCTGAAGATAACAAAATAAACCAATGGTTGTAATTTTCTGCTGTTTAAGACGTAGTTTCTGCGTTGCCTCTTATTTGTTTAATCTATCCATTAAAGAATACTCTTTAGTGCTCCCTAAGAGAGTCCCTTTGCAGTTTTTTAATACCTTAATCTACCATTTTTTATCTTAATTGCTGTGTGCCACTCTTTTCCAAAGCTTTTGACTAACCTTGTTACAATTTCATATCTTCCTTACTGTCTTATAAGTGTGCTCATAAAAAATAAGTTCACTGCACACTGTTACACATTTGAAGTCCAATTTCAAAAGCTTATCTCTCTTCAGATTTTGTGGCAGGGGTTAGGATTAAGACATTGAGTTTGAATTTCTTAAAGGCATTTTCTTTCTGGGTTCCTTGATTCTCTTTAAAATACAGTTTGAGTTTGTGCTGAACTAAGTCCAAGCTGTGACTATTTCTAAGAGTTCTCTTAATGAACAAGCTATTGAGTTACCTTTTCTTGCCAGATAATTGCCTCATTAATTTTATTGGATACTGAGGGTACAGGACTTGAGCATGAACAAAGCAAAAAAGAGCTTACTAATGCATTCCTATAAATGGAGAGGCAAAGTACAATGACCAGAGTAAATAATCTTTCAATGTTACTTTTAAATGATTCCCTCAAATTAATTCTCCTCCTCCCTGTATTTACATAGTGATTTTGCTAGCAGGTAAGTTTGTACAATTATCCTACTTTTACTGTGTGTTAGTGGATGTGTGAAAAGTGCACTCTCTATCTGCAAATAGTCACGCTCCATTTGGCAGCTAAATGGGCAAAAGAAAGATGTGCTTTGTGGTCTGTGTCCAATTGACACAGCTTGAAAATTGAAACGTATTATTTATAAGAAGCTACTCGTAACAATTCCACTTACAGGATGAAAATTATTACCATGCTCTGGCTGGAGTCCTGCAAATGCTAATTCAGATGCATATGGATGGATTAGTTGTTTTGAGTTCATTTGAGCAGTTTACTGATGTAAGCAAAAAAGACATTCAGAGCTCTGCATCCTTGGAGTACGTTTACGTGAGCTGCAAACATCAGTGACCAGAAACTACCTCTGTGAAGCTCTCTCTGCTAAGGGAGCTTCATCTCAGTGGTGAATCACTGCCAGGGAGATGCCAACAGATGTTTCATAGATTCATAGAATGGTTTGGGTTGGAAAGGACCTTAAAGATCACTGAGTTCCAACCCCCCCTGCCATGGGCATGGACACCTCCCACTAGAGCCCCATTCAGCCTGGCCTTGAACACTTCCAGGGATGGGGCATCCATGACTTCCCTGGGTAACCTGTTCCAGTGCCTCACCACCCTCACTGTAAAGAATTTCTTTCTGGTGTCTAATCTAAATCTCCCCTCTTCCTATTTAAAACCATTACCCGCGTCCTGTCACTACACTTCCTGACAAAGTGTCCTCTCCAACTCTCCTGTATGCTACTTCAGATATTGAAAAGCTGTTTTAAGGTCTCCCCGGAGCCTTCTCTTCTCAAGGCTGAACAACCCCAGCTTCTCTCAGCCTGTCCTCATAGGAGAGGTGCTCCATCCCTCTGATCATCTTCATGGCCTTCCGCTGAACCCATTCCAACAGGTCCATGTCCTTCCTGTGTTGAGGACTCCAAAGCTGGACACAGTACTCCAGGTAGGGTCTCACGAGTGCAGAGTAGAGCAGCAGAATCGCCTCCTGTTACCTGCTGGACACACTTTTCTTGATGCAGCCCAGGATGTGGTTGGCTCTCTGGGCTGCCAGTGCACATTGCCAGCTCATATTAAGCTTCTCATCCACCAACAAGTCCTTCTACTCAGGGATGATTTCTAGCCATTCTCCACCAACCTGTATTTATGACTGGGATTGCCATGTCCCAGGTGCAGGACCCTGCACTTGGCTTTGTTAAACTTCATGCAATTTGCAAGATCCCACTTCTCAAGCTTGTCTAGGTCCCTCTGGATGGCATCCCTTCCCTCCAGTGTGTCAACCGCACCACCAAGTTTGGTGTCATCGGAAAACTTGCTGAGGGTGCACTCTATCCCACTATCCATGTCTCCAACAAAGATGTTGAACAGCACTGGTCCCATTATGGACTCCTGAGGAAAATGCCTTGTCACTGGCCACCAACTGGACATTGAGCCGTTGACCACAACCCTTTGAGTGCAGCCATCCAGCCAGCTCCTTAGCCACCAAGTGGTCCATCCATCAAATGCATTTGTTTCCAATTTTGAGATCAGGATGACGTGCGGGACAGTGTCAAACACTTTGCACAATTCCAGGTAGACAACATCTGTTGCTCTGCCCTTGTCCACCAAGTCTGTGGCAGTATCATAAAAGGCCACCAAATTTGTCAGTCATGATTTGCCCTTGGTGAAGCCATGTTGGCTGTCTCACAATCACCTCCTTATTTTCCATGTGCTTTAGCAGAGATTCCAGGAGATCTGTTCCGTAATCTTGCCAGGCACAGAGGTGAGACTGACCAGAAAGTAGCTTAGCAACTTCATCCACCAGCTCCCTCAGGACCCATGGATGGATTTCATGAGGTCCCATGGACTTATGCACCTTCAGATTCCTTAAGAGGTCTTGAACCTGATCTTCTCATACTGTGGGCAGTTCTTCATTTGCAGAGCCCATGTTTTTGCCTTCCATGACTTGGGTAGTGTGGTTTGGGCCCTTTCCAGTGAAGACTGAGGCAAAGAAGTTGTTCAGTAGCTCAGCCTTATCCATACCCTGGGTTGACAGGTCTCCCATTTCCTTCTGGAGGGGGCCCACAACTTCCCCAGTCTTGCCTTTGTCCCTGACAAAGTCATATCTATAGAAGTCATATTTGTAGAAATTTTTCTTATTGTCTTTGATATTCTTGGCTAGATTTAATTCTACCTGGGCTTTTGCTTGCCTGATCTTGTTCCTGACCCCTAGGACCATTTCTCTGTATTCTGCCCATTCTACCCATCCCTGCTTCCACCCTCTATAGGCCTCTTTTTTGGTCCTGAGCTTGTCCAGCAGTTCCTTATTCAACCACACAGGCCTTCTGGCTATTTTGCCTGACCTCTTCTTTTTTGGGATGCACCTCTCCTGAGCTTGGAGGAGGCGATCCTTGAATACCAACCATCCCTTTTTGGAGCCTCTCCCCTCCAGTTCTTTTCCTCATGCTATTGTCCCAATTAGATCTCTCAGGAGATCAAAGTCTGCTCTTCTGAAGTCTAGGGTAGCGTCCAGAGTACGTTTCTAATAGGAGTCTTACTGTCTTCTTCGTCCCTATCTCCCCTACAACCTGTGAGGAAAATACCTGTGTGGAGATCATAAAAAAAGGATTATTAATGAAAAAACAAGTGTCAAAGTCCTCCCAGAGCTTAGGCTGGGGGCCAGCTTACAGCCTCTACTGTTTGGCCCCTACCTGAATTCCAGCTCCTGCAGTGTCATGGCCATGCAAGTGCCCAGCCTTGCGCCTCCTGAGTCTGAATCCTGACTCCCAGCTGCTGTCTGATGTCCTCATCCCCAGGGAAGTACTCAAGGCTGGCATTGCCCTCCAGCCTGCCCTGCCCTGGTTGAGGAGGCAGGCAACAGCTGACAGGCCCTGCGCTGCCGTCCACCTCAGGGAGATGATGCCTCCTCCAGTGCCCAGCCAGATTCCTTGGAAATCTTGGCTTTCCCTTTAAAGTATTGGCATTTATAATCATAATACTCAAACAGAATAAAAATGCACTATTTTAATTCAAGGAAGCAAGAGCTCACTGAAAAGTACAAATGTTTACTTTTTAATAACTCCCTTACTATGGATATGGTGGAAGTAGAAATTTGTAGAAATAACATACACACGGGTCATTTGTTTCCAGTTTTGACATCTTATCTATTATTTACTGATTTGGAAATCAATATACATGAACATATCCATCTTTCTGTCTGTTGAATAGAATCTAATGCAATATGTACAGCCCTCTCTGGGACAACTTGCTCTACCACCTGAGTCAGCTGAATCAAAACCTGAGCTATCCTTAAGCTCTCATACAAGGTTGGAGAATTTAGTATTTTATTCCTTAGAGAGAATTTTAGTCCTAAGGTGAATGTAACTTACATGCTTGTTCACTTATAAGCAAGTACATCTGCTTCTTTGCCCTTGATTAGAAACTCCTCACAAAGAGACAGATCTTAAAAACTGAAAAGCGTTTTGTTTTCAGACATCGATTATGTGCATTTCTATCATACATATTTTCACTTTTCGGTCTTTCATGTTCTTTACTGACACTCAACATCCATGCTCACTGTTTTTTTTTCACACATCCAGTTTATTGCATATGGTGTCCTCTAGCTATAGGTTGGATGTAAAATAATAGTGTCTCAGCCTGTTGTGTATGTGCCTACTGAGCAATAGGGACTATTTTGTCAACTTGGAGACTGAATACAATGTGAAACTCCTAAACGGACATTTTATCTATATGGGCAAATAAAATACCAATCATAAAAACTGCCAGATAAACAAGAATGGTGTGTAGCCCAGGAAATGCAATTTTTGCCATAACCAGTAAACCTGACCTGACATTGCAGATGTCAGAACATGTCTGGGTTTGTCTTGGCATGGTTTTAGCTGATTTTAACTTTAAAGTGGTGGTAAAGTAACTATGAACAGAAGTTTCATGAAAACCAAGAATGATAAAGGTCTAAAGGAGGTACTGCCTTGCAAGAAATAGTCCTTGATATCAGCTGAGCTGGGGGCAGAATCTTTCAGATTTCAGCAAGGAACAAGTGATAAGGAGGTAAACTACAATAAGAAAACATGCAAATGTAGCTTCAAGTGGATCCCAAGAGAGAAAAAGGAGAAACTCCCACCCACTGTTAACAAAGTGGGGGAGAGGAAGTTCAGGCTTGATGTGAAGAAGAATTTCTTTACCAAGAGGGTAGTCAAACACTGGAACAGACTTTCTAGAGAGGTGATCAATGCCCCAAGCATGTCACTGTTCAAGAGGTAATTGGACAATGCCCTTAATAATATATTTTAACTATTCCTCAGTCCTGATGGGCAGTTGGACTAGAAGATCATCATACATCTTTTGTGATTAAAATATTCTCTTCTCTTCTCTTCTCTTCTCTTCTCTTCTCTTCTCTTCTCTTCTCTTCTCTTCTCTTCAAGACTTCAACTCATCGTAAGTGACACAGACTGACAACTCGTCATAACCACCACACTGACTCCTGCTTGAAGAAGACTGCAAATGTCAACCTCAGGACAAGAGGGACATTGAAAGGATGATCATAAGGCCAAAGAAAAGGGAGGACTACAGGACGACATGTTCTGTGTAATGATTTTAACTATACCATTAACATACATTGCTGTTTCAATTAGACAATTTGGATTATTAGACTGTTAAAACATGCTCAAATGATTTTGTTCTATATATGCAGTGTATCCCTCTTGTCAGTAACAATATTTTATATAACATAAACTGTATCTTGAAATCCAGCCTCATAATCAAGCTGTGATAAGGCTGTAGAACATAGCTGTATTTGTTTATATGATGTTGAATTTCAGCTCTCATAAATATATTTTTAAATGGTGATGCTCATAACAAGCATATTTCTGCTAGGTTGGCCTATTACTCAGTCAGTTTTCTTTTCCCTAACATACGTAGAGAACACCCACATCTACATTTAAAATACATTTGATAAATACAATATCATGAGGAACGAGGAAGTGATTCGGTAGCACTTGCCCTTTTACTCATACTCAGGATGGGAAATAGGGTAGGATGACTGAGTGGGTTAAACCATTTATCCATCTGTCTTTATTTTGTAGGACTTATGTTGTAATACAACAGTTATATTTCTCTGCCACATTTACTCTAGCTAGATGTTCTCTTGTCCTTTTATAAGTCTGACTCTTGGAAGCCCTAAGCATTCATTTTACTCTTCGAGATAAAGGTCTGTTTTCAGAATTCATTATTGTCATGGAGACGATCATACAAGTGTTTAAAGGATATAACTGAGACCAGGAAGGATTAACATGTCTCTCTCAAGATCAGTCAGTCAAATATCATGCCAGATGTAAATATGGATCCTTGTAAGGTATATATAACATGTGAAACTCTCCAGTCTCCCAAGAGGGAATTTTTCAATATTTACAGGTTAAATCCTGTGAATTTAACCTATATTTCCCTACTAGAATTACAAAGATATCCACTGTTTTGATTCTGTGTGTGGTTAAAAGTTGTGTCTTTTTGGTAGGCCTTAGCAGCTTGACACTTGTTTCATCTTGTTCAAGATCTTTAAACTGGAGGCTTACCTGTCACTAAGAAGATCAATATGTTAGATGTCTTCAAGGTTCACTTAACGTGCTGATTGTATTCATTTCTACACAAAACAATGTCTATTCAAATTATGGTCATATGTATAATGTTTTTTACTCATCTTTTAATTCAAAAACTACAGGTTTAAAGGGAGAAAGACAGGTTCGCATCCTCAGGAAAGTGTTCTGTTTTGAGGAAGATATTTCAATTTGTGTGCTGAGGCTGCATTTCTGTACCAAAATCTAATATCTCTTAGTTCAGAGAAAGAAGACATCACGTTTCCAGCAGGGAATTGGGAAAGTCTTAGTCTCTTGTCCAAGACTCAATAAAGATATATACACAAACAGTTACCGAAAAAAATCATTCCTGAGTGCTTAAAATTTTTACCTAGTAGATTAATTGTGTTAGCTTCTAGGTTTTTTGATTTAAATCCCTTAATCTTTAAACAAAACCTCCTGCTCCATTCTTGAAAAGTGTAGATACTGGGTCCTGGGCATCAGAAAGTAGCTGTAGGTGCAATTCTGATCTAAGACAGGAATCCCCCTTTAATCCTCAGTTAGTTGCCACTCCACCACAGAGGGACTCGATTTTACCTCCACCATTCCGAGATTTTCCTATTGCCTACTTTAGGCTTCATGTTAGTTACGACGGAAATTGTAGTGAATTCTATCTTCTGGTACTTAATTGCCTCCAGGCATCGATTAGGGAACTTTAGGTATGTAACTCAGAGTTATAAATCAAAGCTAACTGGAAAGTTTAGTTGTAGATTTGTTCAACACCATTTGAAATTGGCTGTCTCTTGGCAAAATTCATGGAGATCACAAATTCTCAGAAGTTCTACTCTTGTGAAGGAATGATGGTAGCTGTAACAAGTAAGCATACTCCTAGAAATGTAGGATGCACCATTTTTTCAAATCCCTTTGTCTCAGGGAGGAGAAAACAGGTTCTTTTGAACTGAAACTGTATTTAAAAGAAACCAATCAAAAAACCCCAAACCAGCCAGCATGTGGAAACTCAGCTTCTCAGCTAGTTCTACAGATTTTATTCAAGGCTAGTAACCTAAAATCTGGTGTTCAGCAAGTAGACAGGTTTTCAATCCTTTGAATGACTTAACCTCGCTTAATGTGGGGTCTGCTTTCCAGTTAAGAAACCCTTACAAGTCCATAAACTGAAGAAAAAGGAAAAGCTCAGGTAGAAAACTTGTAAGTTATGATTCACCAACTAAATCTGTTACAATTCCAGATAGCCCTACGGGTCTTAGCAGGTAATTTGTTCTTAACTGGAAAAAACATTCCTGTTAGGCAGAGCTAAATTATCTTAATTCCCAATTTATTCCACTTTTTTTGTGGAGAAAACTGCATGAGAGACAGGTCTGGCAGCAGACATTAACATTTTCCTTCAGGGGAAACACAGGCATTCACAAGGGAAAACTGGCAGAATGGTGCCTGCATGAAAGAGAAAGTTAAAATTCTACATATCACTTCGATAATACTATGTCTGATAGCTTTTAAATTAAACCCTGGCTTCCCTGAAGTCCGTTGCATACTTCAGTTGATTTCCTTGAGGGCAAGTTTTCCATTTAATTTTTCTTCACCTACATTTATGTAGTCAGACCATGTTAAGCAATTAATGAATAGGACATCCACAAATATAACTGACTGGAGAATTTACTTGAAAGACACATATCTCTTTAAATTCGCCTTATTTTCTCTTAGCAAACAGTAAAAACTTCATTAATATCATATCATTTTTATTCATTTGCCCACAAACCATTAAATTTTACCTATAGATTATTACTGTTAACTTTGAATACTCATATAAACTTTTGCAAACCTGAATCTGCACTTTGAACATTTTTAAATTTTATTATACCACTGTATCCCTGAATGAAAACACTGAAGACTGATTGGAAGTGTGAACATTGTACATAAAATCAGCTAGGATGACTAATTGTTTCAACCTGAAATTAATGTCATCACAAATTGAGTTTATTTTTCTTAATTAAATGAATCACAGTTACATTCTGAAATGTCTGTTCAATAGCCATTGCTATGAATCAATATTGCTCATAAGGATGAATGTGAAACAAGAGCAAAATCAGTTTTGAATGTACCAAAATATAAAAACAAATGAAGATGCCAACAGAAAGATCAAGTGATTTCTTCAGTCGCTGACAGGGACTGGAAAGGCAAACTCACTGAAGAGGATTATTCAGGGTCTGTGTCCCGTGGCTTTGACAGCACTAAGTCTCCTGCTTTCATAAGCATCAAATTTACTACTATCCAATATCTACAAACTGCCTCATAAAGATGTACTCCAGCCACCTTATTTCTTGAAAACACAAATGTGAAATCTGACATGAGCCTTTGAAATATTGTTTTATTGAACCATTTTTGATTTGTTACTATACAATGTTCCTTTTCAAACTGCTTTGTAAAGTACACATATTGGTACAAGGTTAGGACTTGAGATTAAATGCAGTCTCTGTAGTGTTTTTCTAAAACAGTTCCTCTTCTGTCAAGAAAATGCCTATTATTCTAAAATACAAACATGTGAACAATACAAAAATTGTGGGCTCTTTCTTGATTTAGAAGCACAAATTCAGGCATCTTTCTTTTCTTTTCCATTTAAGCTGAAAATACATAGAATTTCTTCTTGCGTCCTAATATAAAACACCTGCAAGGACTTTGGTGGGGGGTTCTCCAGAGATCCTGTTCTAAGGGGCACTGTAAAGAACTTATGAGCAGGATTTATTGCATCAATGTGACTGTGTGCAGAAATAGAAACTAGATTGTTTTGTTATTTTTTTTCATTTTTCACTTCATTCTCAAAGAAGATGGATTATTCATGCAAAACTCCAGATGCCCCTAAGGTCTCCGCACTTCCCACTGAATGTTTTAAAGAGTACAGGAGTGAACAGAAGACAGAAAGAGCTGGAAATATATCGACAAGTTTATTATCAGAAAGCAACATGGAAAAGTACCAAAACACCACTAATCTTCCTCTGATTATCCTCCAGTTAATGGATGTCATGAAACATATATTTCATTCCATCCTTGCATCTACCTGCTGAATTTTACCTTTCCTCTTCTTGACTCAGATTTTTATTATTAGATTATAAGAAGCCCAGAGTGAATAGTTTAAAGATCTGAAGTTGTTTTCTGCTCTGAAGTTGACTAATAATGAAGCTTTTCTCTACGTCAGCTTGTGTCCCAGTTAAATGTGGCTCATACACACATAACTTCATAAAATGCTGTAGACTGTAGTACATTGTAATAATTATTACTGTAATAATACAGTATTTTCTGTTTCTGCTACCTGCAACTTCTGGCTAAGAAGCTGATGATGTTTCCCAGGGAAATGCTGATTACTGTAAGCATCTAACTACTAATACACTAGTTTTCCAAGATTATATATTAATTTCTGAGTAGTAAAAAAAAAAAGTTATAATAAGACTACACTAAATATTATTCAGTCTAGTCATCAATTGAATTAACCAACAATATTAACAAAAGGAGAACAACCCATACTAGCTTATTAGAGTTAAAACAGAATTTTTAACATATAAGGAACAGCTTGATAGCCGTGCTGGCGTCACAACACACACATCTGCCCTGCTGCTTATCCCAGACAAGTCATATGTTTGAAAGAAGAGAACATCTGCATCCTCAGAAGTCACCTGGAACAGGTCCTTCTCCTAAATTCAAGCTTCAGAGGGCACTCCACAGCTCCCCCAAATGTTTCTGAGTGCTGGAGATTATTGAATATTATTCTTAGAGCTCTCATTCTACTGCCTCCATCCAGAAAGAGATGACGGCTCAGAGAGCCTATCTGAGGCTCACTAGATGGTGCTAGGCACGGGCCAGTAACAGCAGCTTCTGGTGAGACACCTCTCCCACTGTGGGACCAAGTCCTGCAGAAACCATGGGAGCAGCTCTGCATTTTCAGTACCACAGCAGCTGGCATTAAACTGGTAGGCAAAAGAGCTTTGGAAGAATGACTTATATGCATCTGAAAAAGGAGCAGTGGTGTGCCTTTTTTCAGATCATCCCAGTCATTTAGAAGCAGCTTTTGCATCTGGTAATAAATAGCTTGTTGCAGTTGGACCAGTATTCCCCTTTCTATCTCACAATAATTCTGTGTTTTGCTGTTCTGATCCATTTTTCTTCGCTTCTCCATTTACTACTTCATTATTTTTTATTCCCAGTTCTTCTTTGAGTGACAAATCTATTGTCTCGTCAACATGTTGTCTTCCTCAGGTTTGCTTTCTGTGTGCACTTTTCACCCAGCCAGCTCTTCCTGGAGGCTGAATCTCCAGTTTCTCACTTCCACCCCACCAAAGTCTGCAGCCAAGCCACCTGCAAAATCCATTTGTGGCTGAACTGCAGAAAGCGTCACACACTGGGCTAGGGAAGGTGAGATATTTCACACCACTGTTGCCACCGTCCATCAGAAGGTCCGTGCCCTGGGTGAACCATCCATGGTCCCTCAGGGGTGTTTCCCCTGGCTGCCGCTTCCCTGACTGTCCCTGGACTCCCCCACTCAGCCCCACCACTCCTACCCTGCAGTTTCTGGCTGATGCAACCAGCAATGGCAGTGTCCTGTCCATCCCCCAGGCCTCCCACATGTCTCATCCCCCAAGTGATTTTTTTAGATCAGAGACATAGACATTTGGGGGAGCTGTGGAGAGCCCTCTGAAGCTTGAATTTAGGAGAAGGACCTGTTCCAGGTGACTTCTGAGGATGCAGATCTTCTCTTCTTTCAAACATAGACACATATGTTTGAACAGCGTGATACTTTGGGCCTCTCACTACAGAAAAGATAGGTACTGTAGCATGTTCAGAGAAGGGAAACAAAAATGGTGAGGGGTGGAGAGCACTAGTCTTATAAGGAATGGTTAAGGAAGCTGGCATTGTTTAGTTGAGAAGATTCAAAAAAAACCCAAACAAAACAAAGAAACAAACAAAGAAATGCCAACACAACATAGGATAAATATCCTGGGAAACAATATTATTTCTTCTGGGATGCATAAGTGCAAGTGATATGGGGTTAACTAGAGCTGATGTTAAATGTATGTATGGTAAGGCAAAACAATCACTTTGGAAACACACAAAAAAGCTAATGGGAAATTGATATTTTAATCTTGTATTAGTCGATATAACTGATGTGTTCAAATAGAGCTATGTATAATTCAAGTGATACTGAGACATGCATCACATAGAATTTAGTTCCCTTCCACAGATGCTCATTAGTAGGAATATAATACTTAGTTACCTCTATGGAATTGTGAAAATCTCCTTTGAATGGAATGAAATCATGAGATCTACACGATTAAACTATCATGCTTTGATAGGGTTATTGGCATTACGAGTATCTCGCAGGAAAAGGACAGCTCAAATCTACTGTCAGTCAAGGAACACTTTCTGAGGTTGGACTGACATCTATGTAAGCATAGGCATGTCCTGACCCTGCTAGTCACAGAAGGATCAGATTATGCTAAAAATTTCAAACTGAACTTTGAGGGGAACCTTTCTTGCAAGGCACTGAGCAATGATTGGCCATAAAGAGCAGTAACTAATGAGGAACGTAGAGTAATCAGAAACATGGTTGAGAAAAATGGGGGAACCTATTGTCCGTCTTCTAGTTGTGTTTGATGGACTGAAACACTTGGTCTTATGTGAGATTTCATAGCTGGTGGCTCTGAGAATATAAGTATTATTTCAGCCACAAATGGAACAAAATTATAGGTGAGAAAGATGAGTTGGATCACACTTTGGCATAGAAGGCCAGAGAGGAATCTTATTGCTATTTAATCTACCTACTGGGAGCCTATTTACACCACACAGGTACACCACAAAGTGATGAAGGACAGAGTACACAAGGTGAAACAAAGGAAATTCTGATTAGAATTAGAAAGGTAAGATTCCTTACAGTGGAAAGGGTCAAACTTTGGAGCAGTGTCCTAGAGAATTTATGGGATCTCCACCATTGTTGCTACTCAGAAGTTAGCAAGGTATATGTCCCTGAGAGCTCTCCTAGATAATCTCCTAGATTATCTCCAAAGAAAGCTCTATGATTATTTGTTTTGTTTTGTTTTGTTTTTTAAGTAAGGGGGCTGCCTCTACACTATCCTATTATATATGTTCAGTCTCTGAAGAGGTATACCGTAAAACCCAGATTAATTGAACATCTATTATGTCGGTAATCACATAATCCCTGTGGTTCATGCAGTGGTTATTGCAGTGGTTACCCATGATGAGTGTTAATCCAGAAGGTGTGAAACTGGAGCTCAGCACTACAGCAGCAGCATCCATAACCCTTCTTTTTATAGGAGTATTTGGTGTTGCCTCTAGTAGCTCATTTACAAATTGTAAAACAAGATGTTGCTTCATTTCCCATAGAGCCTCACGTAGGTGGTCCCAGGGCTGTAGAGTTCCCTCTGCTGAGTGTCTTGTTTTTCCCAGTACTTGTACTTTCAACATACTTTAAAAAATAAATATGTAAAAGTACAAAAGAGAAGTAGAGACAGGAAAGTTTCTGAGCACTGGTGTAGAGTTGATGGCTTGAATGTCAGGTAGATGCTAGGAAGCTCCTATTAAAAAACGCCACAAACTATCGCTGACTTCGTAAACCCTTAGATGGCTACTGTAAACTGTTGTATCTTTGGCACCTGAGATATGGCATAAATATGCCTCCCCTGCTACATTTAAAAAAATCTGCACTTTTGTCTCACTTTCTCCTATATTTGACTAAATAAAAATAGATTGTAAAGCGCTGATCTGCATAGTACTTTCCTTCAGTAGCAGACTTGCAAGGCCTCAGGAGATTTTATCCAGATGCATGACTTCCTTTAACTGATGATAAAGTCTTTGATGTAATTTATTACTTGGAACTAATTCTGAGATCATAAGTAAGTATTAAAGTATGCAAGGTGTGTTCTACTCCAGGCAGCTAAAAAAAGTATAAATGTCACCATACTGCTAGGCTTTTTTTTTTCAGATCTTGTATCCAAGTCTTGCTACTGACTCGCATATTTATTCCTTAGTAATTGCACTAGTATGATGTGCAAGTTTTTCAACAATATAAGTTAATTCAGTGTTCAAAGTCATAAATAATAGGATAGGAGGAATAACAATAGAGTATTAGCTGTTATTTTATAGATAGTAATTCCGAGGAAGATGAAGAACTCAGAAGACAAAGACAAAAAAATCAGAAAGGTAATCAGGAGCTAAGAAGCTGACATATGACATTACAGAACAAGTTAAGCAACTATGTGTTACCATTTTAGTGCATTCTAACAAGAAAAATATTTCTAAAAATAATGATATGTGCAAGTTAAGGCCTGAATATTTGACCTCTAAAGCATGCAAAAGGCAGATTGAACAAACAGAAAATTAAAATTATGGATATACTCACAAAATTGAGTAAGAAGCATTCCAAGTTTGATCATAAATAGACTATGTAGACTAATGTGTTACTGGGCTGCTTTACTATGGGGTAGAGCCATCAGTTTGAGGAAAGTGGTCATTGCTTTATAATTTGGTACTTGTAAGATCATAACTATAATATTATGTCCCGTTTTGGGCAAGAGGCAGCATTCACAGGTTACAATAGATATGTGTACTGGAAAAATGTGAGGATAAATTCTTTTTAATAAGGGTGGTCAGCAATTAGAACACTTTCTTTAAAAAGATTTTGGAATTTCCAACCATGGAGGTACTCAAAATGCACTTGAACAAATACCTGATCATCCTCTGACTTTAAGGTTAGCTGTTCTTTGATGTGGAACCAGTACAGATGACCTCCAAAAGTCCATTCCAACTTAAATTACTATATAATTCTGTGATCTTTCTTTAATAAGGTAATTACTTTTCTATTCTTATTAAATGTGATAGATTTAATTTCCCTGGGAATATCAGACTTGATGGGAGTGACATCAGAAGTTCTTTCAATGTCATATTTGAACTATGATTTGGGGACAGCTTATACATGTGAAATTCCAGGGCAGAGTACACAAGAAGTGTTTGTACATCTTTCCTGGGCTGGTAGTAATGAGTGGGCCCATAACAACTATGTTGGACAGTTTACGGAGTGTTATTTCAATCCAAATACTTAGAGAGTTTTATCTTTGCATTATCAACACTTTTTTACTCGATAGAAAAGATCTGTCATGCATCAAGATCTCTCTCACAGTCTCTGTCTTGATCTTCATTTCTCTTGAATTGTTTTGCCCTTTGTGCTGTCAGATCTATTGGCTTCTCCTCCACTTGTGTTATTTTAAGTTTTAATGATGATGCAGATTCCAGTTTTTGGTGGTGGTTCTTTTTCATTTCTCTCTCCTTCCTTCCTTCCTTCCTTCCTTCCTTCCTTCCTTCCTTCCTTCCTTCCTTCCTTTCCTTGTTTGTGTATAAGGCTGGAACCTCTTTATGTTTCATCTATATGACTGTCCTGGGTTGTGATCATCTTGACAAGGTCAAGAATAAATTTACAAGAGCAGTCTTTTTAGCCACTGATATCTTATATGTTTGATCACTGCAAATGGTTTAGCTCTGATGAATTCTTGTCACAGTACACTTGATTAGAAGTTTTTATGTTTTTCTAATAAGATTTTGCAACAAGCCACTTTTACCATTTACTTCTATGTAATCAGGTAACTCGGTCCTAAGATTTTAATTAAGCAATTTCTATGCCAGTTTTGAGAGTGCTGATCTGTAACGTGGTAGTGCCAAGCAGAGATCTGACTCTTCAGCTTTTTTGAAATGTCCTTTCAATGCATTAAACAACATTTCACACAAAATCATTAGGGAGTGAATACCAGAAACTAAAAGCACTGTGCTTGCAATCACACTCTTTTGAAAAGGATTTGAACTGATAATAGTCAACCTGTAACTCAAACCACTGCAGCAATGGGCATGTCACATCTCAGAACTGCAGGTGCATACTGGGGTTACACAGTAAGCAATTACACTTTTTAATGATGTTATTTATGAAAACCCCATTATGACGGGGTTGAAAAACTAAATTCACATTACTCTGTTATTTCCAGTAATATTTCCAAACATATGTCAAAAGAAGATGGTGATCTAATGTTTTTTTTGCTTTTCCACTATTTTATAGGCAGCGTCTCTCTTTTTACAATATTAGATGGTGATGATTTGCTTTAACCTTCATGGACCAGAAAGATTGTTTCTTTTTTACAGGACATACTTGCTGAAAGAAACACAGCCCACAGTTTTATGTCACCTGGCTACTTCTGAGCTAGTTGCCTAGATGCCCTTTAGAATTGGTTAAGAAAACCAAATGTCTAGGACATAATTCATCAAACCTATTTTAGACAGCTAATTCAGGAGATGAGATGAATCATATTCTAGAGAAGATTTATACTCTCCACTGACTGTAAAGAGAGTTTAAACAACTAACTCATATAGAAATGTTCATGCTGTGGGTTGCTGAATTTGATCTGATGAATCCTGGCCTTAGTTCCCTGATTTTAGAACTGAAGTAACAGTTTTATTTTATTTTATTTTATTTTATTTTATTTTATTTTATTTTATTTATGCCAAGAGATTACCTCAAAGTAGTTTTAATCTTACAGCCATCTAACATTTACTCAGAATCCTAATGATAAGCCATGGATTTAACTGCCTAGAAGACCTAACATGAGGTATCATTGTCAAACTATTTTGTTGTTTATCAAAATCAAATATGTCATTGTAAGCTGAAGTCATGATATTATAGCACCCATTCTAGATGCACATTTTACTGGGATTTTTTGTTGTTGTTTTTTTTTTTTTTTTTTTTTTTTTTAAATGTGACTTTAAAGGAGAAGTTAGAGTTGACTCAGCTATGGTGAATTTTCAGTATGATCTTAAATTGTCAGTGTAAATTTCAGTATGGTTTTTACTGCTCTATACGCTTGAAGTAGTATCTGGGTAAAATCAACAGCAGGGGACTTTTCAAGATAGTCTGTAACACTTTGAATTTTGTATTCAATATTGTAAAACAAATGCTTATTTTAGCTTTATTCTTTAAAAATATTTTATTATTGAGCCCTCTTTGACCGAACAATATACAAATAAATGTTATTCCAGCATTGCAAATTGTAACTCAAATTATATTATTTAACTTCTGCCTTCAACATAACCTTGATTTTACTCTCAGAAATTACTCTTTTTCTGGGAAAGAAGATATTCTCAAAAGAACGTTTTTATTCCTGATTATTACTCCAAGGCATTTTTAGTTGGACGTAAAGTCTTATACAAGCAATCCAGGTCTAAGAAAGACAATGATTAAAATTAATAAATCTCTGGAGTTTTTTTCAGGTCTTATAAAAATTGTTTTCCAGTTCAAATGAAGCACTAAAGAATAATGAAGTATGTTTTATTCATTTCAAAATTAAGCTATGTGGAAAGTACAGAAATTGACGCGTGATGATAATGCAACTCTATCAGTTGGTAGTTAAGCGTTGTTTTGAGTTGGGAAAAATTTTGGAACTACAGTTTATTCTCTGAGACTGTCCTACTTTTCCTTTTCTACTGTTTGATTCACAAAAAAAAATGCCAGTCATAGCAACATAAATCCAAACTGAACCAAAATTAAGATCCCTTTCTGTGAAGAAATAGGTGAAAATATTTATTAATTTCACAGAAGCCTTGGTTTAGCCACTAGAGTGAGGCATTTCAGATTCAGCTCAGGTTGACAGTGGCTTGAGTTGGCAGCTTAACATAAAGGTTATAGCTAATTCCTAAGCCATTTAAGAATTTCTGTCTTTCATTTAAATATCATTTAAACATTTACCTTTTAAATATCAGAACAATTAAACAACTTGAGATCACTATCCTATCATTATCTTTAGGTAAAAATGTTTGTCCTCTAAAACATTTTTTGAACATTAAGTAGATGCTGCTGAATTCAATTCAGAAAAGAAGAAATTTTTTTGATTTGTGCAGCACAGGACAATAAACTAGATGACCATATTGATCTTTCACATTTCTTAAATATGTTTATCTCTTTCCGGTGAATAGAATACTATATTAATAGTCTGCATGCAATGAAATAAGTCTGCATGAAACATCATTGTTAGTGTACTTAAAAAAAAAAAAAGAAGAATATTTTATTTAAGGTGATAACGACCAATAATCAAAAAAGCTCTTTACCTTTTGAATTGCCCCATATCTGGCTAAAGATGTTCCAATCCATCATAACTCAATTTTCATTAACAAGAATACTACAAGATCATGAAAATTTAAGTTTACTATAATTTAATTTATCAAGAAAAAAGGAGTAAATTAGTATCATAAGTGCAAAAAATAATTTTTTTAAAAATTGTCTTCTGAGGTACTCAGTACTTTCTCTAGAAGTTATTGTAAGAAGTACAGAAACTTTTAGTACCAGGAAGGAACTGGTTGATGGTAAAATTTTAATTCTGAAAAATCTGAAATTTGAAATGTCTCTTTGCATGAGACCTGATGCAGTTCTGTAATCTCCTTCTTCTTAACCATATCAGGTTTTATAATATAAAACATTTATATATCCACCTCGTCAGGAAGATCTGACTGTCATGCACTTTGGAAAAATCTGTTAGGATGTCAAATTCTATCAAATTATCTATTCTGAGAACCCTTCTTAAACCTTCTGCCTTCAATGAACTCTACAGAAAAATGCTGTTATTTAACTGCTAAGATTCTGACTACTAATTGTCTTTACAGATAATCCTGCCCAAATCATAAAGTTAATGTTTGCTCCTCTTTCTTTCAGCTTTCCAAAAGTATTACAGTACTCAGAATAGAGGCCATCATTTTACTATGTTTTTGATAGGTGTGATATGATGGGAACCTAGTTTAAGAGTCAGACTTGCAAAGTTAGAGAAATAAAAATCACAGAATCATAGAATGGTTAGAGTTGGAAGGCCATGGAAGGACACCTTCCACTAGACCATGTTGCTCAAAGCCCCATCCAACCTGGCCTTCAGCACCTCCAGGGCTGGAGCCTACACAGCTTCTCTGGGCTCAATCCAAAAAATCCTGATAGCTGCCTTCTGTAGTGAGAATCCGGACTTGGGGTCTAGTGTAGTTAGAGACTTCTGGAAATCCCCTCTGTCATTAAAATGTCTTTGAGCCATTAATGTTCTTAGAATAAAAATATTAAATAAAACAGTAAAATAACTTTTAGCATTTCTTCCTACTTGTATATATTTTCTTTTTAATTCCTTTTTATGGATTTAAGTGTTGATGGGATTAATACTTAAACTGTGGGTGTCTCAAACTTATTTGTAAACATGTTTTAAATTTAACAGGCACATTTTTTATTTATAAGCCTGAACATTTTTTCTATACCAGAAAAAGTATTTGACAAACATTTGAGCAGAATTGGGACATACATAATCTGCAGTGGAATATACAGGATAGAATAGGCCCACATACAATAGTGTATCTCTTAGATTTACAAGTTTATTTGGAGGTAAATCTAGGCTTTCTCATGTAGTGCTCCAGTGAACTATGTGTCTTCACTTTCAAAGGAGAAGAAAGTAAAGCCTGAAATTTTGCAGCTACAGAAACTGTGGTGCTAGCGTGTGAAAATAATATGAAATGGATTCTGTTTCTGATTTCTTCTACAGGTGAAGGTAGTAATAACACTGTTTGGTATTAGACTTAGTACTCTGTTGTATTCTTCAAGAAAGAGATAAGTTGTTGTGGAAAAATAGATGTACTGCATGAAAACTCTGTGTTGAAAGAAAAACTGCTTTGATTCAAACACAGACATGGTGGTTTGATTTTGCCTTTAATGGAAATTACACTGTTTTTCCTGTTTAGGGGTCTGTTTTCCATTATATTAAAACAAACATAAGCATTTGGGCTCTGTGTCATTGTTTGTTGCAAACCTTTAGTGTTACAAGAGAATCTGGCAGCAAATGAGAGTAGCATAAATTAATATGAGGTGTATACTCTACTTCTTTTCATCCAGCACCCTGAACCTTAGGCAGACAGATGGCTGAAGATTTCTGTGAAAGATTCACTGCTTCAATATGAACATTTCTCAGGCTGTTATTTAACATGCTACTTAAAGCCAGATTTTTTTCCTTTTTTCGGTTTTTTTTTTTTTTTTTGGTAAATATTAAAGCATAACGGAACGAAAGCAAATATGTATTGTTCTATTGAGTCATAACATTAATTTTTAGATCACATACTTACAATAACTGGGTCACCAAATTTAGTTTGTTATTATAAAAGCCGTTCATTACAGTTTCTCTTATTATACTTAATTTTTTTTCATCCATAAAAAGAAATAACGGAATATTCTGATTCCTTAATTTTCAATGCAACTAAATGTATTTATATTGTCTATAAAAACCTTAGGGGTTTTTAGGGGTAGCAGTAAGCTTTTGATAGATCATTTTCTCCACGGCTACTTGCCAATTGATCAAAGTTACCAATTCCAGCAATCATGTAAGCTCTTGAGTACAATGATCCTGTATTTTTCTCAGTATGACTATAGATACAGCAGTTGCCAGAAATTGCATAGTCTCTCCTGCAGCATTAACAGAGAACAATATTCCCTCCTAAAACACAAAGGGAAGAGGGAGAGACTGTAGGGGTTTTTTTCCTGTGAAAAAGGAATACACAGAGTTGTATATTTCTTTTATAGAGGGTAGATTTGATGAATGAGGTATTATTTATCTTTCATACTCTACAATACTCTCCTACTAAATTTGAGTTCTACTCATCCTGGCTTAATTATTTGGGTCTGCTTAATCTAAAAAAAAATTGGCTTGCTATATTGTTTTTGCTAGCATAATTCAGTACTGAAGTAACTAAAATATGCATGATTCAACACTTTTGAAGTTGTTCCTTAGGTGGGATGTCCTCTAAGAACTTGGAGTCACAGAACTGGCCTGTAGCTGACTAAGTAATGCTCGTTCCAAGTTTATCCACTGTATTGTGTCATCTTTTGCCTTTCACTAAAATATTCATTCCCTCCTGAAAAAATGTAGTGATAACCACAAGCATTTACTTAGGATCTTCCTGGGAGGATGGACTTAGCACAGAAAAACTCATGAGCTAATGTTTCCGAGCCACTGCTTTCAATTCCAACAACAATCTTCCAGCGGCATTAATTTTTCTTTCATTTTTACACAGTGCATGTTTCTTCCACATTATTCTATAAAAGCAGCATGCAAAATACTTTTGTATTTCTACAGCAGAAGATATGATAGATAACTATTTTTTGTTCAACAGGTTCATGCTCTGAGCAGTGCTTATTCCCTTGGAGCGAAAGACAAAAATACTCCGTAGAAAATAGACTAGGGATCACTGCTACCTCACTGCTTTTTCTTTCTTAGAATGTGCTATGGTGTTGAAAGGAAAGAACTAAAAGAATGAAAAGGCAACCTTTTGAATCTGAGAATCTGTGTTTTATTTGGTGAAACCTGGTTTTAGTAATACCTTCCTTTAACAAAATAATGTATATGCCTAATAATGGGCAGTTTTCTTGTTGGGGCAGTTTGGCTTCCAGACTATTCACCGGTTGTTTCAAACATTTCAAAACCTCATAACTGAGAAGGTTTTGCAATGTTAATATTTTAATGTTCCTTTGAATATTTTTTTATTTTCTGTATATAGCATGTGTAAGAGGATAGTTTTAATGAAATGTATGAAGTCTGATAATGAAGACCTAGCCACAGCAGATGGAAAGGACATTATTCCACTCTTATTTACAACCCTTTTATAAAAGTGAAATTTGTTCTGTTCCTCTTCAGTCTCTATCTTTTCCAAGATTTACTCCCACTGTCTAACATACTGCTTTGGGATTTATGATCATTTGGTGCTTTTCTCGGAACTCTACTGAGCAGAAGGTACAGCAGCAACTTGGAAGATGTCATCTTCACAGAGAAGCAGGTGAGTTGCAAAGTTGAAGGAATACTTCAGTGGTTGTTCTCCTGAGTTATGTGGTTATGTTTGACTTAACATGGCTGAGTTGTTGACATATGCAACCTGGGATCCATTATAATCTCAAATCTTGGTCTGCTGCCTACCTGGTCACTCTTCACTCTGTGTGTAATTAACTAAATGTGCCTGCTCTAATAAAATAAACTGCATTTTTTACATGCAGAATCCCAAAGATATCAAGCCATTTCTCCAGCTTCAATGTAATAAAGTTAGACCTCAATATTGTCCTTCAGTATATTCATAGTCTGCTCCAGGTTAATGTCATTGAAACTATAATAAGAAAATAATAAAAGCCAACAAGATTTTTCCATTATCCCAGGACAGGTCACTATGCAGTATAACTTCATTTGTTTTTCATTATTTGCCAATGGATTAAAGATAACTGTTCTGGAGGCATGGCTATCTATCTAGTTTTGTATCCAACCTATAACATTTTTATTCATGTTGTTTTCCTTCCTAGTTTATAAGCTTTCATGAATTTAAGATAGAACACCTACTGCTTCTCCCCATCTGCATGGCCTACTACTGTTAAAGAAGACAATTACATTGGTCTGATACATCTGATTCTACCTGCTATTCCTATTTAATTATTTCCAAAGTGATTAAAATACTTTGATTATCATTCCAATGTTTTTCTGGTTTGCAAAAAAGATGCATCACCTAAAATCATAGGAAAGCAGGTATAATTGGTGTGATTTGCAATTTTTTATTGATGGCTTTCCTGGTTTTACTTTTTTTAAGGTTTTTTTTTTTGTTTATAACTAATTTTTATTTTTAATAAATACATATTTCCTTCCTATGTACAGATGGTGGTAGTTTGCTTGTTTTGGAGAAAGGATGTGTGATCTTGTGAGAGTCGGGGGGAAAAGTAGTCAAAATGCTGCTTTGTCAGTAATTCTGATGATCACATCTTCCTGAATGCTCATGTTATTTGTAGCTTGTAAAAAATCAACTGAAAACTTAACCTTCTTTCTTAGATCAAGGTAGATTTTTTGTCATGATGGGATTGCTCTCATTGTGCTTTATCTATTCTAAGCACAAACAATGCCTTCAACTTTGCCTCTAAGCCATTATTGTAAAAACAGTGCAGTTTGGAAATTAACAATTAGGTGAGAATGTCTTACTACAGTAATTCCTTCAGGCATCTGTTGTCTGCCTCAACTTCATCCTTTTTGAAAAATGATGTATCACCACATTGGGAAAGCTATTTGATGCTGTGTTCCCAAAAATGAATGTAGCATTTGCATTCATTCTGCCTGTTGCTCACAGGTTGTTTTTTTTAATTATTATTTATTTACTTCTGATAGCTCCTTTCCCCATTCCTCATTATAAGCAGTAATGAATGTATTGTCATCTTCTATTCCACAAAGAAGTGTGTATCAACATTATCAATGCATAAATAGTTCAAAGGTGCTTAAATTCATGCCAGATGCTTCAGTGACTCACTACCAAATGGTGAAACGTCTGAGAGCTCAACAAGATATTCATTTTTCCTGCTGGAAATATCTTTTCACAAAGGCCTCTTTCTGCTAAGAGCCGTCGTTGATCACAGTTCCTCAGTATGCAGAATCAACAATAGCTGAGCAGGCAGCTTACAAGCAAGCAATTTGCTTCTACTATCTGCATCAAAACAGTGATTTTGGAACAGTTAATTACTCAGGGAAATTTAAATATCATGCCTTCAAGAAAAACTTTCATGAGAAAATGGTGTTAACGTATTGTTTGTTGGGTTTTTTTTCAGATGTAAATGTGAAGTGTTGGTTGGGACTATGAAAAATCTGTGGGGTTTTTTTTGTTTTATACAGCTTGATCAAAACCAAAATTAGTTGTCATTTAGAAAGAAGAATGAGTGTGAAATCTGTAAAATAGCTAATAAGCCAAAAAACATCCTGCCAATGGTATTTTTATATGATTTTGCACCAAGTACAGCTTCAATCTCAATCTAGCCATGGAATTAATGTTGAAGTCCATCTCCACCACTACAGTCAAGGTGTAGTTACCTTTTTGCATAGGTAAGATCAGGGGTATTTAAAAGTCATCTTCTAAGTAAACCCTAACTCTAACTCAAGAGAAATTATTTTAAAATTAAATAGTATTCACATTCTGTAGCTACATACCTGTATGTTAGGTATTTTCTGAGAGTGCGGTCCTGACTTCAGGCATCTGTACGGAAAACTCAGATTCTCTGTAAATTATATTGGTTTTAACAGACCGATATATATATTATATGTTATACCATCTCTTTAATTCCACACTCCATCTAGGTGTCCAATCGAGTACATTTGCCTTTTCTTTGGCAACAAATGCATTCTGTACATCTGAGCTTTCAAAATCAGGTTCAGAAGGTTCCAAGGATTTCAGACAGAAGCACAAATCAATATGTTTAGTATAATTTAACTACTGCCACAAATTTATGCTCAAAGTCCCTTTGTCAGTGCCTTGACAAGAAACAGTGAAGCAAACTCACTGCCAAAGAACTGTCTGAACCAGAATGAGATGGCAAAAAATTCTCCATTCAGTTTCCTCATGTCCTTCACCATCTCCACATGCTAAAATGTATTCACACTAGAATAATAGAAAAAAGGCATATTATTGTTTTAAATTACACAGAAACAAATATACTTACAATTGGATTATATTATACTTCAAGTAAAAATATTAGGTTAGATTTTGAAGGGATTCTGTCCTAAGACAAAACTACCTTCAAAGCCCAGAGAATTTTGCAGAGTAGCAAAATAGCGTCTAAAGTCTGGTCCCAAAGCTGAACAGCTCTAAAATGTACCTAAGATTTAGTTTATTTTTTCTGCTAGTAAGCAATCACATTTTCTCTTCAATTTGTATTACAGAAAGAAGGGATCCTGGATCCAGAGATGAAGACAACTTGTTTTGTTAAATGGTATTGTTTGGAACAGAGCCAAATGTATTGGAATTGTGATTTTATTCCTTTAACACTCATCCTAAGTCAGTATTTGCAAGTAAATTGAATGTGTCTCTGTTATCACATTATCATGTATTTGAGTTGTGATCACTCCAAAAGCCTGAAACCTTATTTTCTGTTCTCTGAACAGGCCAATGGTACCAAATTGGTTTCTAATGGATTCATGGGCCAAAGTATATGTTTTAGCAGTCTATATTTAGCTTGGTGTAGAACAGGTGTCCTTGTTATAGCAGGGATTAAGAGCTTTTTTTTTTGCTTTAAATCACTCACTCAATAAAAAATTATAATAATCACATTTATAAGGTCCCGGTAAATTCTTTATTATCCTAGAGCACCGAGTTGGGAAATCAGGGGGTTTCAATTTCTTTTTTTCTTTTTTCTTTTTTCTTTTTTTTTTTTTTTTTTTTTTTTGTATATGTGGGAACATTTATGTGATTTTGTTTGAAATTTTATTATTGTTATTTTTGTCTTTTTTCTTGCAGGATCTCTTTTATTTCTACCCTTTCTACCTATCCTTCTCTATATTTTTTTTTAACTTTATTTCCATTCTCAGTCATCACTTATTTTTATTGCCACAGTCAGTCCCAAAGTAGCTTACACTTTTGCAATAGAAATTATTAGCAGAAATTATTACCAACTAATGCTGCTTGAACACGGATGGGATATATCTGTTCAGGCTAAGGCACCTTTTGATTTGTTCTCCTGTATCTTATCTCTGGAAGCAGTTGTTTTGTTTAACATTGCTCAATAGAGTAGCATACAAATGCATATGTACAATGAACAGACCTTCTTAAAGCTTAGGCTGTGGTTCTGGAGCTTACCTTGTTACAAGCACTTATTATTACAGCAGTTTGCAATTCTTGCATTGTAGGGCTACAAAACAGGTTGTAGGAAAGGACTGGCCCATGGCATTCTTTCTTCGGCTTCACTGCTACATAATGACAAAATAAGGAAAGAGTTATTACAATGATTGACAACTTTTTTTTCTTATTTTCTATCCGAGAAGACTGGCTGTCACTGAAAATTGACATTTGATTTTCTGCTGAAGTGAATGCAAGTCACTTAGTCTTTGATAAATCTTCAGATAATGAATATAATACAAAGTTTTCATATTGGCTTTGCAGGGATGTTCCTGGGCAACTAAAGGTCCTGATCATTTTTGGCATACTGCATATTTCTCTTAGCTTTATTCTTCTTTCTTTCACCTTGCATACACAGTTCTTCACTATATATAGTAACTCAGCCATTATATTTGTTAGAGATACAGAAATTTGGCTTCTATGAATGTCATATTAATCTTGAAACTCTATTGAAAATGTTCTCAATCACCATCATTATAATCCTTGCGTACAATAATTTACTGTGGTGGCTGCAGTCAGTAAATCATCTATAGTGTGTACATGCAAGAAAGCAATAGTACTTGCTTCACTATTCCATCCATTGTTCTCTTCAGCAATTTAATTCTGCATATCATGAATGAGAGGCCTGTTGTGCAGTGACAATATTACACCCTGTTAGATGGGGTATCTGTGAATTAAAATTGTGCTTCAGGTAATATTTTCCCAAGCACCAGGAGAAGCAAAGCACTATGGTTCGATTTAATCAGAGCAATACAAAAGAAAGCAACATAAGTCATTTAATACAACAACTCAGACAGTGCTAGCAAGCCAGTACTGTTGTGAAGAGGAGAATAATTTGCCCCCCTTTTTAAAAAAAGCATCAACAATCAACAACATAAAAAACAGCATGCAAAAACCCTACCTGATAGTCTGTAAAGTGTATATATGGACACATTCTTTGATTGTAATGCATTGGCAGGACTGGATAGTAGTTTTCTTAGATGAAAAAAACAGGTAGTTTTCCTAGATGAAACATGAAATTCCAGACATGTCAAAAATTGTGAACTTTTATGAACTTCAGGGACTATAAGGTTTGGGCTATATTTTTTCTCATTTTGTGTAAGAAAGCTCACAGAAGTTGCACTGCTTCATATCTGACTGATGATTTTGATTTACTCTACTGTCAGAGTTGATCATTCAATCACTGACTATAATGGTCCCTTCAAAACCATGACTGTTACCTTTCAAAAGTCTGAGAAAAAGTTTCACATTGCTGCCTGTCCAGTTGCCCAGATGCACCTTATTTTGAAATCCCAAAGAAATAACTAAATTGACCCTTTTTTTTATTGCTGTTGTTGTTGCTTTACATATATATTTTTCTACATTTAAGTGTATTAGCAGCTGCACAGGAGAAGACTAAAACTTCACAAAAAAGTAAATATTTGCTATGTGGCATCTATCTTATATGATTTTGTGCTTTACAAATTCTGGCCACTTGACATGTGCAATATCTTTAGATTCTTGTAGCAATGTCTTTTGATAATGGATTATCATTCCATGAATTTTCTCTTAAGAGTCCATAATGGCAGCTATGACACTTCAGTTTTGTCCCTGCATTTGCTGGCGACTTCCTATCAGACTGTGGTCCGCAATATAAATCAGATTTCCAAATAAGGTTATAATGCTAAACTGATACCGCACTTGCAGATATCAGGAATTTCCTAGTTACTCTCTTACAAATTCCTCATAATCTGTTTTTAATACTAAGTGGGACTGTGGACTGTGAACTTCCCTCCTCCTACCCTCTTAGCAGCAAGTATTAATATATTTCAAAGGATAACAGTAGTTCAAAAACATTCAATAATGATCTAATTTTCAAAGTTACTGACTTCATTTAAGTTACCTGTAGCCTATGTAATGTGGCATTTAATGATCACATTTAAGAAAAATATTTGACTTTCTAGTATCGGGCAACTGCTATAGATAATTCTAGATTATATGATACTGTGTTTATTTTGTTGTGATTGTAGAACTGATTTTATTAAGGCTTACATGAAACATGCCTGCTCAATACTTTGACAATGGTACCTCATAATAGTGCTTAGAAAAGATAAAGCAAGATAGCGTCATTTTAGCCACAAATTTCATTAAGAGTTTTACAATAATTCCCATTCTTGCTTTTTGAATAAACCTGCATCCCATTAATTTTTTTTAATACTGTTAGAAAGTTGTGGCATGCTGTCCTTTAAATTCATAGTACCTTGGCATCGGTTTCACTGTAGTTCACAGAAACTAGAATCCCAATACAGTAACTGTAATAATTTAAAGACTGTTTCCCCATTTCTTTTCTCCAATAATTTTACCAGAAGATTACAGGTGGAAATTATTCCACTATCCATCAGGTTTGAGTTCTAGTAGATGAGGATTTCAGTCTGTAAGATTTTGAAGTGTATAGATACATTGTTCTGTGGCATTACACTAGGCAGCCGTGTATGCAACTCTAAATTGAGTCACAAAAATAAAAGATGGTTGAGGCTGGAAAGGATCTCTGGAGGTCATCCAGTCCAACCCTTCTGTTCAAGCAGGATCACTATACAGCCAGTTGCCCAGACCATGTCCAGATGGCTTTTGAATATCTCCAGAGTGGAAGACTCCAAAACTTTCCTGGGCAACCTGTGCAAGTGCTCAGTCACCCTCACAGTAGGAAAGTGTTTCCTGATGTTCAGATGGAAACTCCTGTGTTTCAGCTTGTGCCCATTGTCACATAAAGTGTCTGTTCAACATGTATTTAAAACCCCACAGACTAATCTTAACCAATAAAAACTTTAAAAATATTTGTTGCTAAATACTTTTAACTAAAAGGTGCCAAATAAGATCAAAATACTTGAAGTGGGATTTGTTTAGTGTAGGTGTCAATGCCCAACTTGATGATCTTTGAGCTCCTTCCTCAATTGTGATCACATCCCAGAGCAGCCCTAGTTCTTAAAGAGACCAAATATTTTCATGTTCCCTGGTTCATACAATTTTTCTCTATAAACTGTTCTTCAGACTTGACAGTGTTGGTTAGCTCTGTGCATAGCTCATGTCTCATTCTGTTCGAGATCTAGAACTAGACATATATTTTTCAAGCAGCTTGATCTAAAATGGCTTCTCAGGGTACGTCTGAATCAGTTTTTGAGAAAATAGGCTCCCTTAGGATTGGAAGATTTGAGAATTTTCTCTGAGGAAAAGAGGATGTTGCAAAATATTTTGTTGGCTAGAAAATTTGGTCAGGAAGTAGACGATAGGATCTTATTCTTATCTTAATTCTGTTCAGAGGAATACCAATCCACTTTGAAAATTTCTTTTTGAAGATTCCGTTAACCACGGGTGATAACCAACAACACTGAGGTATGTTCAGTCCTCCCCTTTTGAAACCACATCTGTATTTTGGTGCAAATTAATTTTTCATAGAGTTATAAAATGTTATTAAGAAAGAGACCTAATATATTACTTAGTATTTAGGGAACTGGCTGGCAGGGAGGACAACTTGTTCCAATTTCTGACATCAAAACAACATCAAAACAATATCAAATGCAGAAATAAGATTCCAAGCATGCCTTCCAATGGAGAGAGAGAGGAACAGTATTTCCTGGACTTCATGGTGTATACTCACACACTGTGTTTCTCTCTTCTCTTTCACTTGGATGCTATGCTTGCTTGTCATCTCTGGGCTTCAAGTTGTGCAAAAGGTGTAACAAAGACTGTAAAGAATGGAGGTCAAAGGCTATGCTCTTCTTATTTTCAGTGAGGCCAGGATTTCTCTCTGAGCTTGTGAATAAAATAATAAATTAAAGTGTTTTTAAATTTGCTTTCCTACTTATTTTTCTGATGCCTTATGGTAAAAATTCCCAACAGATGTAGTGTGAATGGCCGGTGCATTCTGCCCTACAAGCAGTCTAAATATCCTGGCAAGAGGGAGGGACCCTGGGGAGTGGAATATCATGCATGACAGGTCCAGCAGCTGGTCAGAGCTGTATTGGACAGTCAGGACTGCTCAGGGATATCTGTCACATGCCATCAACTTTAACATAGAAAATAACCTGCCTCAAGTATCAAAAGTTTAGGAAACATTTTCTACAGTATCTGGATTAATCTATTGGTTCTACTAATATGGTTTAAAATTTATAGCTATGATTCTTTTCTTTGGGCAGTCTCCTTTGTTCTCCGTTAAAAGAAAGTTCATGTATTATAAATTTATTTATATGTGTGGGCATGTAAATCTTTCAGTTCCCATGTAGAAAACTTTACCTGTTTTTAGAAAGCCTTCCTGACCTCTTCTTGTCCAGAATTGGAAGATTTGGGCCAACAAGCTTTGACATCTGCATTCAGGTTCTAGGCCTTAGGGATCTGAGACCTTTGAATAATTGACTTCCCATGATCATTTCCTCCAGCGGAAAGCTATCAGCAAGCCAGCTTTTCAGATTAAACATAATTCAGGAAATAAAAATAAATTGGATTGTACACATGCTGCTGTCAATAAAAAATTACCCAGTCAGGCCTTTGCCACCCCACAACAAGCTGAAGATTCTGTAGTTCCAATATTATCTTGGCTTATTTACAGAATCTATTGAAATAAGGATTTACTGATCTGCAGAAACACATCTTCCTGCGAACATTTACATAATTGTGATGTCCAGTCAGCATGAGTCTATAAAGGGTAGTCCTGCTTGAATAACCTGATCTCCTTCTGTGATAAGGTGACCACTTAGTGGTGAGGGAAAGTCTGTGTGCATGTTGCCTACTTAAATTTTATTAAAGCCTTTGAAACCATTTCCCATAGTGCTCGCCTGGAGAAACTGGCTGCTCATGGTTTGGACAGGGGTATGCTTCTCTGCATCAAAAACTGGCTGGAGGGCTGGGCCCAAAGAGTTGTGTTGAATGGAGTTAAATCCAGTTGATGGCCAGTCACAAGGGGTGTTCCCCAGGGCTCAGTACTGGGGCCCATTCTATTTGATATCTTTATCAATGACCTAGACAAGAGGATTGAGTATATTGCCTCAGTAGATTTGCAGATGACACCAAGTTTGGTGGGATTGTCAATCTGCTTAAGGCTAGGACAGCTCTACAGAGGGATCTGGATGCGCTGGGTCAATGCACCAAGGCCAGTGGGATGAGATTCAACAAGGCCAAGTGCTGGGTCCTACACTTGGGTCACAACAATCACAGGGTTCGGAATTCCTGAACCAGTGCCAGATTGCCCATGCATCTAGATTGTTTCCAACAGTTCCTAAATTGAGTAAACTTCTAAGAATGTGTTTTTGCACATTAAGTCATTTAGCTAAGATATTAAATATATCAGACATAATCATTCACCATCATTAAAGCTATTTTTAGTGGGAACAGCTATGGCAATTGCCCATAGTTGTGAGGGCCAGTGAGATTAAGATTGGTAGCAATACCAGCATTTACCTTTGTGCTGCTATGCTTCTAATGTCTCTTTTGTCACACAGATTAAAATTACTGAAAAGAAAATAAATTCTGAAATCAAGACATGACTACTTATGAGCATAGTTGGAAGAGGAGCTGAAGACTGTATAGCTCATTTGGCTTTTAAGTTATGCAAGTCTCATTTTCTGGGAAGCTCTTCTATTCTACTGATGGGAAATTTAGAAAATTCTCAGATCTTTTTTTGTCACTAATTGGGATACATTTAATTTATTCAGGCAGATAAGAGATGCAAGTGTGGGAATTGCATACTCTTAATACAGTCAAGAATCAAGGCAATGGAGCTGGAGAAAAGGAGACCTCAGTTTCCTCAAGTCAGCCTGAGACTTCTTCAGGACTTCAGTCTGTCAATTAATCTCTTTGTTTTAATTTGTTTTATAACCAGGAATAATTATATTTCTGTAGTCTGGAAGGCTTTGGAGATTCTAAATTTAGTACCACTTGTAAAGCCTTTGAGAGGCTTCACTGGTAAATGTTCTACATTATCACTACATACTTACAAATATGTTCTCCTTTTCTTAAAGGTTGATACTTCCTGGCAGCATTAATTCAATATTTTCAAGGGACAGATTGCTAATTAATTTTCTAATATTGTGGAAGCACACTAAAATTAATAAGTACACAGCCTATTTAGCACAAATTACTTAACTTTTAAGTTTTGCAATACTGTGTATTGATACATTTGTCATATTATAAATATCTAATTTAAAGTTTAAAAAAGATTACGTATGAATTCACATAAAGCATAATATGGAAAATACAGTTCGTGGAATTACAGGAACCAGGTGATGGATAACACTTTCTTCTTCCCTCCATGTCATCTCAATATGATGTTTCCAGAAAAAAAAAAAAAAAGAAAAAACCCACACTTCTAGCTATAGTCCAAACCTCTACAGTAAAGCCATTTCACCATTCTGAAAACTTCCTGCAGCTCTGATTCAACTGTTCCTGTCACATCTGGTTTATTCCCAGTTTGTTCTTCCTCCTTACTTAGACTCTTCACATCAGCTTTGTTTTGTAGCCTTTTTATCTTCTTACTGTGTCTGATTTTTTTCAGCTGACTGATTGCCTCTCCTAAATAAAATCCCTCACAGCTATCCAGTAATGGATAATTTGTTCATAAAGGAACTACAGAGGGTTTTTTTTATGTCATTCTTAACTTTCCATGTCTTCTGACTTTTTCTTCCCCCTGTGTCTTGACAAGTTAGAATCTGTGTTTATGTAGTAGTAAGATACTACTGAGGTTCATTTCAGTTAAATTTAGTAGATGTTTGTGTCTGAAGTAGGTCAGAAGACTAATAAACTCTGTTACCATTAACACATTTCGTGCAATCTTTATGGTGAGCTTAGTTTGATAAGAGCTGAGGTAGAGTCCTGAAAAGTTCAGGACTAGCAGAAAAAAATATTTTACCTAGGAGAATATGCTGAATAAAGAACAAATTAGGTTTGTAAACTGAGGTTTAGGGAAGGAGAATAAAAGTGTTTGTATATTTGTTGCATGGAAATACTTCTTAAAGTTCAGCGTAAAGATGTGGAGGAGAAAGGGGAGATGATTGATTTGGAACACAGAAGAGACAGCATAACCTTCTTGTAGGCAGTCTTCTCAAAAGAGGTGAGAAGGTCCTCTGACTTGAAACTTGAAGTCTGTTTCTGAAAGGCATTGCCTAGTAGTAGAGTGAACCTAGATAATTACTTTGGCTTCTACAGCTGATTTTAGACTTCCAGAAATCATAAAAGGCATCTAAATTAAGGTGCTGGATACTAGGATTAAATAACAGGATGTAGTTTCTTCTTTTATGATTCTTCTGTATCACCCTGCCAAGTTTTGTAATCAAGAAGTTGACACAGCTTTACTAAAATAAAATGTCTCATTTTCATTTTAAGCCTGACTTGTAAAGTCATTTCTTTTACTTATCAAATACAGACCAACGATCTGCATATAAAACAGTTTCTTTGGGTCTTGTGTACCCAGGGGCTTTTCTGAACAATCATGTAGCAAAAAAAAAATAATATTCAATTACCATGACAATTAGGAAGAAAAGGTCATTTGACTTCCACAGATGAGAATTTTGCGTATTATTATTTTTTATTATAAAAATGTTACTTGTATTTTGCTACACTGTTCAATACATAAATTACCTCCATTGCAATGTTATCTAAATAATAAATTGAAAACCTCACAGACAAAGAACAGAAAAAAACCTGTTCATCTGACAACTGGGTTTTTCTCTTCCTAGAGAAGAAAAAAAATACATATTTGACTCTAGGCTTGTTGCACACTTAGTTTTATGCCCAGGGAAGAGAAGGCCATGGTGGAAAAGCAGTTCAGAACCTCTAACAAGCTAGTTAATTCAGAAAAAAAAAGGAAAGATAGGATGTCAAGACCACACTAAAAAAGCCATTGTTTTGGGTTTTTGTAGCATCAGTTCCTCACATTCTTTTTGAATATTGCAGTTTTCAAGAAACCTTGCACTTTTTCTCCCAGTTCCACTTGAGCACAATAAAACCCACACACAATATGCCGGATCAATCTTGTAACACCTGGTTTTCCTAAAAAGATTCATTTTTCTCCAAAAATTTGCTTTTTCTCCTGATGTTAACAACTAAAAAAATATTATCTGTAAATTCTTTGCAAGATTTATAACTTTTGTGCTGCACAAAAAAAGTTGAGGTTTTTTTTAAAGGAGTGTTGTAATGCCCTTTGTTATGATTTTATCCTGAGTCTCATGCTTTTCAGTATTTCATTTAAAACTCCATCTCTTGGAAAAAATTTGTTGGACCAGATTCTTAACTTGTTCATGGGAACTAAGGTTTTAAATAAAATGTCACATGTAAAGAGATTCATAACACTATGAATTCTTAAGATTTTATCTCGTCCTTTGCCCTTCAGGTTGTGGAGAATATCCCAAGATCATAGAGCTTACACGTTCAAACTAGATAGGAAATAAAAATAATCCAATCTATAAGATGCTTTAAAATTCATGAGGGTTTTTTTTAAACAGAATCACAATTTATTGTGCATGGCTTTTGATGTTTTGAGTCTCTGGCTTTTTAATACAGTTAAATATAGAATATTCATTCATTTTATTCAATTCAGTTTCTAAAATTTATCTATCAGAATCTTTCTGCCAGTATTCAGGTTTCCATTTAGCTAAGTGACCCCTTTTCAGAAAGACAATCAGCCCTTTACTTAGCACGCTGCTATAATTTGATTAAATTGTTTTAAATATACTTTTTTTTTTTTTTCAAAAAAGGTACGGTTTTGTTATAATAATGTTATGTAAAAAGGATTTTTTAAAAAAATTCTTTTTTTCTGTGTTGCTTTCTTCAAGCCTTCTTCTCTGCTCTGCTTAAATTGTTAAACATTACTAAGACATTCTGTACTTCTGTATCCCCTTATCACTGAAACTATCTAAAGAAGAAGATGAAAATATCTACGGTATGTTTAAAAGTAAAAAGTAGATCTGCCAGGGTGGTGAGCAGCAAGTGGTGCTACTCATGAGCTCAGATAAATCTTTGTAGAGAGGAAGATGTGTATTATTTAGCATCATATAGGGAATAGCAGAGCTTAGGTAGGCAAGGCAGAATATTTTTTTTAATTCACATCATGATATCTGATCCAGTAAGTATTCATCTTAATTATGAAGCACTAAGAATGCTTCATAATGGCTATGAAGCCAAGGAAGGGATAAAAAAAATCTTATTGCTGAATAGAAGTTACTAATTCATCCTAGTGTAGTTGAGTAAGATTCATCTACCTTTTCCCCCGTCTGTGAAAGGGACTTCTAATCTCTAAAATCTGTCTCTGTTTATTAGTATAATATTTGATTTTGATACTCTGTTAATTTCTAAGCTGGTAATATAAGCATCCTCTTCTTTATTCTATCACTGAAATTGGAGTCTCTCTCTTTTTCTGACCAGAGAGACATACCCATACTTGTGCCCTTAATGGATCTCATACATAATCTATCCAACACACAACTGAGGCACATGAGTAGAATCAATCCTGTGGTTCAACAAGGGGGAGTGTGAAGTCCTGCACCCAGGGAGGAACAACCACTTTAGGCACCAGTGTATGCTGGGGGGGCTGATCAGCTGGAAAGCAGCTTTGCAGAAAATGGACCTGCTGGTCCTGGTGGACACCTAGTTGAACACGAGCCAGCAACATGCCCTTGCAGCACAGAAGGCTAATGGTATCCTGGCTGCATTAGAAGTGCTGTCAGCAAATTGAGAAAGGTGATCCTGCCCCTTTATTCACTGCTAGTGAGGCCACAGCTGGAGTCCTGTGTCCAGTTCTGGGTTCCACAGTACAAGAGAGGCATAGACAATACTGGAGAGTTCAGTGAAGGGTCACAAAGATGATGAAGGGCGCATCTGTCCTGTGAGGAAAGGCTGAGCGAGCTGGTATTGTTCAGCCTGGAGATGAGAAGGCTCAGGGGGATTTTACCAATGCAGACAAATACCCTGATGGGAGGGTACAAAGAAGATGGAGTCAGGCCCTTTCACTGGTGTCCAGAGAAAGAGGCAATGGGCAGGTTTGCCTTGGGGGGTTATGGAGCTTGCCACCTTGGAGATATTAAAAAACTGACATGGTCCTGGACAACCAGCCCTAGTTGACCCTGTGTAAGGAGAGGGGTTGGATGACAGAGGTCCCTTCCTAACTTACGAGACTGTGACTCCATGAAGTACTCTTTTCAGCTGTTTTCATTGATACAATATTTCCAAAATTTCATTTTTAATATAGTCTTGGTTTGGGAATTATCTTTCACTGAATTTGAACAAGACTTATAAAAAGCATGATGGAAATCACTCTCCTGTGCCTCAGTGTCTAAACATAAGTAAGACTGAACAAACAATGAAAGGTTTTTACAGTTGACTTTGATCAGACTTCCAATTCTATTTGAGTAAACTAAATAAGTGGTGGATATTTTTTTTTCTTGCAAGTGATGGTTCTCTTTTGTAGCACCTGCATAACTTTTGAAAACAGATCACTTATTAGAGGGCTTAAACATATCATCAGAAGTAACTTCTAGTTACTTTATCTTAAAATAAATATCAGGGCCCAGTATCTTTAATGCTTTGTTGATTTATGGTCTGCAGAACAATTTTGCTGCCTTGCCAATAATTCATTCCTATTATGTATTTTAGGGGAATGTGTTTTAAAACATAACCTTTTAGATTAAAAGCATCAATTAAATGAGGCAAATGTGCTATAATTACAACAGAGATACATGGATACATCTCAAAGAAGATTAACTTAAAAGCTAATTCTGGACACTTAAATGTCAGTTTAATTATTAATGGAAAATTTTACTGTTTGTCTCAGATGATGAAATACATGTCCTAGACTGTAGTTATTCCTGTGAAAATTGGAAGGTGCTATACATCTTGCTATTTGATGTCCTCCTGATTATTTATCTGTTCAATTCCAATGGAGACTTTCTCTGAAGCTGAGTGATTGTCTTCCTACTGTTTATTGTAAGGCAAATCTGTTTTGTATGCCAGGACATCAACAGTTATTTCTGTTCAAGCAGAAACTCATGCTATGCATCTTTCCATTGCAAGTATCTATCTTTAATTGCTATATATCAGTGTCAAAAATATGCATGTTTGTTTCCTAAGAATTAGATTCCAGCATTTGAATATGCAAATATTAATAAATCTGCATTGTGTTTACATGGAATGTTTTTGGTAGGCCAGGGGCTACAGAGGTGGCTTCTGTAAGAAGATGCCAGAAACTTCCCACACACACGACATAGCCAGTTCCAGATGGCTTCATGATGGACCCGCTGCTGACCAAGTCCAAGCCAACCAGCGATGTTGTTAGTGCCTCTGGGATAATGTATTCAAGAAGGGGGCTAAATAAAGCCTGCTGCAGAACAGCAGCTGGGAAAAAGGAGTGAGAACATGTGACAGAAGCCACTCTGCAGACACTAAGGTCAGTAAAGAACGAGGGGGAAGAAGCACTCCAGGTACTGGAGCAAAAATTCTCCTGCAACCCATGTTGAAGACCATGGTGGGACAGGTTGAACCCCTGGAGCCCAGGGAGGTCCATGGTGGAGCAGGGATCCACCTGCAGCCCATGGAAGACCCCATGCCAGAGCAGATGGAGGCTTTGACCATGTGGGTGGGGAGCCAGTACTGAAGCAGGCTCCTGGCAAGACCTGTGGACCCGTGGAGAAAAGCCCACACTAGAGCAGGTCTTCTGTTAGAATCTGTGACTCTGCTGGAGCAGTCTGTTCCTGAAGGACTGCAGCCTATGGAATGGACCCATGATGGAACAGTTCATGAAGAGCTGCAGTGGGAAGGACTCCTTTGGAGAAGTTTGTGGAGGACTGTCTCACATGGGCGAGACTCCACGCTGGAGCAGAGGAGGGAGGAGTAGCAGAGAAAATGAGATGAACTGACTGTAGTCCCCATTCTCTGGTCCCCTGAGACACTCAGGAAGAGGAGGTAGAAAAGCTGGGAGAGAAGTTGAGCCTAGGAAGATGGGGGGGGGGGGGGACGGGAAGTG